>JANZLC010013682.1:0-28108 GCA_026413385.1 Erythroxylum gracilipes
TATATGTTTGTTACATGATTTGAGTGATGATTTTCAAAAGAAAAAGACCATGAAAGTGGCATTTTGAAAACAAGATGCATGTTTCTGAAATCATATTTTCAAGAATGGTTTTCAAGATATAAGTCAAGTATATGAAAAGGCAAGTTTACAAGAAATGCCATTTTGGGTAACAAGTCTACAAGATTTTGAAATCTATGTGTTATATGGGTTTGTGGCAGTCCCCAAGAACTGTCACGTGCACGTTGACCCAAGAATAGGCTTCTCTCGCCTGCCCGCTAGTAGCATGGAGCTCCCTCAAGAACTTATGACTACACAGGAACATTCTATGGGAATATGTAGTGCGTCATAAATTTGGACTTACCCAAACCATTCTGATATGTTTATGTGCGCATGATATGTTTGACATGATGGATACATACATGATTTGTACGATTGTAAATTTTGACAAATTTGGGATTTGCATGAAATAAGTGTTTATGATTTTTAAATGCCGAATTACTATGGTTATGAAAGGATTCAACAAAAATGAGTTTTATAAAAGGTTTTTGCTTGTTTCTCGATTATAAACCTATTCCCACGATCTTTAAGCTCACTCCCTTTTTCCTCTCCACCTTCAGGTATTTGAGCAAGAGATGGAGTGAAAGCGAGTCAGGGCCTCACTCTCAAATTGCTTTTGTTGTATTTTGAGTTAGTCTTGGTATTTATGTTATTTCTGTAAAATACGAAGATTTGTCACTTTACAAGGATTGTTAGTTTATGTAACCTTTGTCTTTTGAGATTTTGGATTATTGTTGTAATTATGGCTTGGAATGCCTTTAGAGCTTGTAAAACTCTATCCTTTTGATGTTAAGGAATTATGAATTATGTATGGATGATGATGAGCGGAAATATGAATTTGTGTGTAGATGAGGTTGAGATGATGATTTTGTTGTTACGTACTTATACATAAATGCGAGGTTATGGAAAAAGAAATATAGAAATGGTGCGAGACCTTAAGGTTCATGTTAAGCAAGGAACCACGCTCAGGATTATGGTATTTTGTTAAGAGTTGGATTCCGGAAACGGGATCCAATAAAACCAAATTGGCTATCTTAAATAGGTATACCCTTTCTCACTCTCTTCTCAATCACCCTCTTCTATAACTTCCTAATGTAACTGAGTAATTTAATGCCTATATAGTTATTATAGCTTTGGATGTCTACTTTATTTTTGTAAAGAGGGATTAGTGTACTAAGTCTACCCTTATTCGACATTTTGATAGACTTTAGGATCGCATTAAAAAGGTGGCTAACCAAGTAAGGCCCTCCTTTTTTAGACTATTACACATCTCTATGAGTATCTCATCAGGTCTTATTACCTTTACACTCCTTATCTTCCTTAAATCTCCTCTAATTTTTCAACGTAGTTAATATATAACAATTAAAACTACAAATAAAATAGTTACTGGAAATTGAAACATTAATGTTATGAACATTAAAAGAAGTTTTTCCTCAAATTATATTAGAGAGTCTCGCCTCTCTCTAAGTTCGATTTTCCTTCTCAGGTGAAGATCAATCAATCTCCTTCCTTTCACTCTTACCTTTCATCTCTTCTACTTACTCATTCCCTCATTGTCTCTTGCTCATTCTATCAGTTGTAGCTTGGTTTGACTTCCTCTCGGTAGTGCACTACAAGGTGGTGGTCTAAGGGCAAGCTAGTTATTTTACCTTTCCCTCTCTTTTAGGTCACCATTTTTGGTAATAGTTTTCCAAACCTCCCTACAAAACTACTACTTATTGTTTCTTTGGTGAAAGCTTTGGACATAGGACAAAGTTTCTCCTTAACTTTTCCTTTTTTGCCCTCAAAGTCCTTGTCTCCTTTGGAGAGCCCTCTTTCATTTAGGCAGAAGGTAAAGGAGCTTCTTCTTCCAAATCATAAACTTGGAAATATGTGCTTAGAGAAGCATCTTCTTCTCTCCACTATTATGCTCACTTCCTCTCCAACGAAGAATTGTTGGTTTCTCCATCTCTGGAAACTTTGAGGAAGGTAGTTGTTACCTATCTTCAACAATGGTTAGCTTTTTCCTAGGAAGATGCTTGGCTTTTCCTTTAATGAAACTATAGGCAATGAAATAATGGAAAGGTCGAGGTTTGTTGGATATGTTCCTGAATGAAGACCATATTTTCCTCTTCGAATTCTCTAGCTCCTCGGTTATGCAGGAAATCATCAAAATGGGTTCCTAAAATATCAATAGCTACCCCATATTCCTTCACATAGTGTAACATCCCGTCCCCATATTAAGGGTTAGAATTTAGATTTTAATAATGGAGAGAATAGTAGTGTGTGAGTTAGAAATTTTTTTTGCATTTCATGCTCAGTAAAATGTCAGCATATATGCATGTGAATTTGAATCTTTGCACACATGAAAATAATTGTACATGTACTCATTGACATTCCAGGTATATTGAATAGTAATGGGATAGATTAAAAATTGTGGTTATAGTGAATGAGTAGAATGAAATGGAGCAGAGAGACTAGAAATAAAAATTTAAGTGTTGGATTTAGTGAAGGAAATACGTTGGAGAAGTTTACTAAGAATATATAGTTTGAAATTTTTGGATAATGGAGTAGAAAGTTATAGTCCTTATAAGGGGATGCTCAAGAGCAAAGACGTATCATCTGTGAAATTGTATCGTCTGTAATGACGTCATATCATCTGTGAAGATGTACCGTCTGTAAAGATGATTCGTCTGTAAAGTTGTATTGTCTATAAAGACGCTTCGTCTGTGATGACGTCATTTCGTCTTAAGACTTTGCTTCGTCTACTCCATACATTCATCTGCTTTTGCTTCGTCTACTCCATGCATTCGTCTGCTTCATGCATTCATCTGCTTTTGCTTCGTTTGCTCCATGCATTCGTCTGCTTTTGCTTCGTCTACTCCCTGCATTCGTCTGCTTCATGCATTTGTCTGCTTTTGCTTCGTCTGCTCCATGCATTCATCTGCTTTCCGTTTCGTTTGCTTTCTGCTTCCTCTATAGTTGACCTTTTGCTTCTTTTGTGTACTGTTCATTTTGTATCATCTGATCCAAATTTGACTCTCTAGACGATAGAATTTGTTTTCAAGGTCTTCATGAAGATTGTAGATCTTGAAGTCCCCTTTGTAACCATCTAAAGAACTACTTGATCTGATATCTCTAGAGCAAGTTGTTACAAACCATCTGAATAAGTCGAATTGTGATTCAGTTTCTAATATGTCTAACTCCTGGATGGAAGTTGTGCATAGTATACTGTTTTGGACAAGAGCAGTCAGAAAATGTTTGAAGTATATCTTTCAAATCAGTGAACCAAATTGAATGATTTTGGTGTCAATGGAGACATAAGACATAAGACATAGAGGAACATGTTTCTAGAAGAAAGTGTTGCGAAATAACTTCAGTATCGAGGTCAAAAAGGACATGCAAAGTTGACCCGAAATGATGTTTTATGGAAAAATATAGAAGTGGATAAGTGGCTAAGAATTGGACAAGTGTCCCAGCTTTAAAGTTAAGCTTTAATAACCTTGAAAGACAAGATGTTGTCTTTGTCTTTATCCTTCTTGAAACTTGTTTCTTTAGAGTTCCTCTAACACAGAGTTTTTCATCAAATATTCACCAAAGTTAAATCTTGCTTCTCTTTGTTTGTCATCACTTCCATTTTGATATTTCTTTCTTCTATCCCAAGAAAAACCAAACGTCCCTATCAACTTTCAAGTTGAAGTACATGGTTGCATGAGGAATCACGTGATCTGAAGATGTTAGAGCTTTAAACAAGTAAGTTGTTTTGATTATGTAATGTTTGCATGAAATGAAGCATGCATCGTTAGTTCACTGCTAAATGATTAAGAACAGTGATATTCTTATTTTCTGGAAAATGAGTGAGGGGATTTAGTGTGCCGTACATGGTGACTTTCTTTGGATTTG
Source organism: Erythroxylum gracilipes (assembly GCA_026413385.1). Taxonomy (NCBI): domain Eukaryota; kingdom Viridiplantae; phylum Streptophyta; class Magnoliopsida; order Malpighiales; family Erythroxylaceae; genus Erythroxylum; species Erythroxylum gracilipes. Next base: position 3,940 of record JANZLC010013682.1, read on the forward strand.
ATGACTGAGATGTTATAAGATAATGTTAAACTAGTTTTTGGAGTTGAAAGATCAATGAAAAAAGTGTATGATGATGTTTAGAGCTGAGAAAGGAAGATTAAAGTGATAGCTAGAAGAAGAGAGTGAAGTGAATGCAAAGGTTGAAAATGCAGAAAAAATGAAAGTGAAGAAGTGCAAAAAATGTGACAAAATGCGTGAGTGTTCTGCTTTTGATGAGGAAATGTTATGAGTTAAACAGATAATTGATAGTGATACACGTATATTCATATACATATATAGAGACTCTGTTTCCTCTCCACTAAACACATACGGGTATGTAGTGAAAAATTAATGGATGAGTTATTGATATGAAATTTCCAAAGGATTGAGTGTATCATTCAAAGAAATGATGAGTGATTAAGTTATGAAATTGGTAAAGTACTCGGGATTGTCATTGAGCATGCATTGTATATAGTCCATTTATACATTGGTGCATAAATAAATGCTTATAAGTGTGCCATGTGTGTATTTCATAAATGGGTTGTGCAGGTTAAGTGTCCGCATTCAGGCATTCTCAGAATTTGGAAACAAATGCTAATATAGAGCGTACTGTGAGTAGACCGAGATAGTTTCACTTTATTATTTGCTTTGTTTGAATTTTATATTAATTGACTACTGGATGATGTTATGATTGTGAATGATTGTATTGATTTCTGGATAGAAGGTTCGATGATTGTAATAATTGATTTGGATATTGAAGTGCTACTTGAATGTGAATGACATGAACTAAGTGTACATAACTTGATGATAAATGTGTTTTGAATGAGCATTTGCAAGTAAGTGAAAATGTGATTCTTAACTTAATATTGAATACCGAACTACGGTCCGATGATATGTGAATATGATTGAATGGAATCATGCAAATGTGACTGATGCATTTCATTTCATGAATGCATGAAACATAATGGAATTGTGACCAGAGTAGCCACCGATCAGAGCTTTAAGCTCAACGAGTGAAAATGCGCTTCGAGCTCAAAAGTGAATTAGAGCCTCAGGCTCAATGTTTAATGAGCCCTGTATCCCCCAAGCGGATAAGGGGTAGTTATTAATGAGCCCTATATGGGACAGTTTAGGCACTCGATCACTATATATTTATAATATGATTGATTAAAATGTATTGATTGTGAAACGTGATTTATGTGTTACGTGACTGGGTGAGCCATCGATGATGGTCACTCATTGAGTTCGCAAAACTCATCCAAAATTTGTAAATATTTTTCAGGATCAGAAGAATACCCCGTTAGGCTAACGGGAGTATACCTACAACATTCAAGTGAAGGATAGAGGTCGGGATCAGTTCGCGTCTGCATTGCATTTCTTTATTTTGTATTGAAGTGTATATTCCACAACTTTTTGTATAAATTTGTATTTTGAAATGACTCAAGTGTTTTGTATTTGTGAAAGGGCCCCTATAGTTATTGAAAATTTTGTTGATGGTTTTGTGATATTTGAAAATGTTTATGAATGGTTGTGTGCCCAATTTAAGTACCAATTTTCGCATCTTGTCTTTAGTGTTTCAAAAAAAAATTGTACTAATTTTTGAGTGATTAGAGTCCTCTAGCATGCCACCCTCGTGGGGCACGGACTCGGATATCACCATCGATGTCGGGTTCTTTCGTCTTAGAAATTCATCTTAGAAATTCGTCTTAGAATTTTGTCTTACTTTTGCTCTCTCTCCAGAGCATCTCCAATTATAAAGATCATAACTTTTGACTCCGATGTCTAAAAATTTCATACTATATACCGTTGGAAAGATAACAGAAAGATCTATAACTTTTCAGAAGGCAACTTTGCTAAAATATATTTATATCAATCCCAAATTTTCCCCTAAAATCCAAAGATGAATTTTCCATTCATACCCCAACATACTGCACCCAATTCTTAATTTCATGACAAATTTTGAGATTCTTAGAGACAGAATTAAAATTCAATGTCTTCATAAGAAATGTAGCCATACGTTTCTAGTTTAATCCAAATCAAGAATTATTTGGATTATTAGAGAAAACGTTATGGCTAACAGACCAAAGTACAATCAGTGAACATTTCTCAGATCACTACTAATCTTGATTCTAAATCTTTCCTTATCACACTTATACCAAGAATCACTCTTTCAACTCCCCCTACTTCTCATTTTCAATAAAATCATATTTAGCATCAATTATACCCAGAGTTGCCAATGAATGCATGTACCATTTTTTATGCATAAACATTCAATATTTATGTGCATATATGCTAACATGATGCATGAGCAAGAAAATGCATTTCCTTAATCTCTCTTTGAGCTCCCAAGTACTAAAATTCTGGGTCCTAACCCTTAATATGGGGACGGGATGTTACAACTACACCTCCAGCCACTCATAACAATCCTTCACAGGCACAAAGGGATCCACCCGCCCACATACCCCCATATTCCTACTATAGAACCTCTCCTTCTAACATCGTTGAGATCAACTCAACCACCACAACCGCCTTCTGGTTTCCACCATACAGGCCATACCTCTTACCATACGAATCCAAAATTTTATCAACCACCCTCTCAAATCTTTCCTTGCACACAGCAAACAACTCCATATATGAATACCCATTTTGATAAACTCAAGAAACCAAAGAAATCTTTTCCTACGTTCAATGGGTCTGATGTTAGGGACTGGATCTATAAGGCTAACCAATTTTTTGATATGGAGCCCCTCAATGACACTGAGAAAATCACATACGCAGCTTATCATATGGAAAAACGAGCACTGTATTGGCATCAGGTTTACACAAAGACAGTACGACCATACAACCTCACTTGGGATGAATATGTCACAGCAGTTTGCAAGAGGTCTGTGAGACAACACCCATTAGCTGCTCTGAAAAACTTGACTCAAACAGTTGATTTGGAATCCTATATAGCTGAGTTTGATATGTATTGGAATCTTGTGGACTTGAGTGAAGCACAAGCCCTTACTATGTTTATCATTGGTCTAAAATGAAACCAGGAAATTGTTGAAGATTATGAAACCTCAGTCCCTAACCCATGCCTACGAAATTGCCAGAGACAATGAACCTGAGATGGAACCAATCAAACCACCCTACAACATTAAGACCTACCCTTCTGCTACATCTGAGGCATTTTTTCCAACCCATTCCTCCATGCTTAAACCACCTAGCTATATTCCAAACAAAAACTCTACACCTATTACTCTTGGCAAGAATTTTAGAAGTTCTAATTTAGATGCACGAAGGGTTCAGAACATTTGTTTCTGGTGCCTTGAAAAATTCACTCTAGGGAACCAATGCAAGAGTAAAAAGATCTACTATATTACTATCACAGAAGATGAGGATGATGATTCAAGTGACGAATTCCATGACGTGGGTCCATTGGGAGACATAGCAGAGGAGGATGTTATACCCCATGTTTCTTTAAATGCCCTCCTAGGCACTACTGGATATCAGACAATGAAGGTAAAGGGTAGTGTAGGATTGAAGACACTGCAAGTGCTTATTGATTCAGGGAGCACTCACAATTTTCTTAGTTCCAGTGCTACTAAGAGACTAGGGTGTGTTCTCACTCCAGTAAAGTCTATGACTATAGAGGCTGCCAATGGAGAATGCATGGCTTGTAAGGCAGCCTGCAAAAGTTTTCAATGGAGAATGCAAGGGGTCCATTTTATAGCTGATGTATTAATCCTGGAGCTCGGCAATAATGATATGGTCCTTGGGGTACAATGGCTTTTTACCTTGGGAAACATAGTGTCTAACTATAAGGAGTTATAGATGGCCTTCAAGTGGCAGGATCAACAAGTGTTGCTATATGGCATTAGCACATCACTACTGAAGAGTGGGGTACCTTGAATTACATGAAAGCCAACCGATTTGCATCAAATAGCACCATTGATGTTAGAATTCAACAGGTTTTGGAGGCATTCTTTGATATGTTTGAGGCTCTAAAATGACTCCCTCTTGTTCGAGGGCATGATCACAAGATTCCCCTGCTTCCTGGTTTGCAACCTGTAAATAAAAGGCCATACAGGGACTCAGGAATTCAGAAAGACGACATGGAAGGATTGGTAGAAGAAATGCTATAAGCTGGTATTACACAACCTAGAACAAGATCCTTTGCTTCACCAGTTGTTTTGGTTAAAAAAAAAGATAACTCGTGGAGGTTTTGTGTTGGCTATAGGGCACTAAACAACATTACCGTAAAAGATAAATTTCCCATTCCATTAGTAGACGAACTGTTAGAAGAATTATACGGGTCTAGTATTTATTCTAAGATAAATCTTCGATCAGGATACCATCAAATTTAGATGTCCCCACTGGATGTCCACAAAACTGCTTTTAAAACCCATCATGGGCACTTCGAGTTCTTAGTTATGCCGTTTGGCCTCACTAATGCTCCTACTACTTTCCAAAGCCATATGAACATTGTTTTTAAATCATATCTTAGAAAATTTGTTTTGGTTTTCTTTGATGACATTTTGGTCTATAGTCGTACTTGTAGTGATCATGTTCAACACTTACAAATGGTGCTGGAGATTTTCAGACAAAACATGTTATTTGCTAAACAATCTAAGTGCGAGTTCGGGGGTGACAAGGTAGAGTACTTGGGACATTTCATTTCCAGTGATGGAGTCTCCACTGACCCCAAAAAGATAGAGGTTGTTCTCAATTGACTTACTCCTACTACTATCCGACAACTTCGAGGCTTCCTTGGGCTCACAAGCTACTATAGACGCTTTGTAAAGAATTACGACAGTATCAGCAAGCCATTTACTGCCCTCTTGCAGAAAGATGCATTTCTATGGAATCCAACAACGACGGATGCCTTTAACAAGCTCAAGCATGCGATGGTCACTTCCCCTGTGCTAGCTTTACCTGATTTGTCCAAAGAATTAACTATCGAAGCTGATGCTAGTGGCTTAGGGATTGGTGTTGTCCTCACTTAATAAGGTCACCCAATAGCCTATATTAGCAAAGCATTGTCACCTAAGCATCAAGCCTTATCAGCCTACGAACGTGAGATGATGGCTATTTTACAAGTCGTAGCAGCTTGGAAGCATTATTTACAGGACAAACATTTCAAGATTAAAACAGACCATCATAGCTTAAAGTACCTATTAGATCAACGGGTTACGATAAGCAGTCAATATACTTGGGTTGCAAAGCTATTGGGGCTAGACTATGAAATCATTTACAAACAAGGAAAGGATAATGTGGCAGTAGATTCTCTCTCCAGAATGCACAGTGCATAATTTAATCAATTAGTTGTTTTTACCTATTCTACCAATGCTCTACAACATGTACACGACAGTTGGCAATTTGATCCTAGAATTCAGAAGCTCATATCTAAACTTGCTGCTGATCCTACCTCTCATCCTAATTTTTGTTGGAAAAATGGCACTTTAATACAGAAGGGCAGACTTGTGGTGGGCAATGTTCCTATTTTACAGAAAAAAAACTTATATCCTACTTTCATGACTCTACAGTGGGCGGTCACTCAGGTATGACTGTGACTCTTCAAAAAGTCAGTAGTTTATTCTATTGGAAAGGGTTACAAAGAGCAGTTAAGCAACATGTGCAAGAGTGCACGGTATGCCAATGTAACAAGGTTGAACCAGAGGCCTATCCTAGTCTTCTACAGCCCTTACCCATTCCTCAAACCATATTCTCTAACATCAGTATGGATTTTCTCGAAGGCTTACCAAAATCTCAAGGGAAAGATGTTATCTTTGTGGTAGTTGATAGGTTAACTAAGTACTCTCACTTCATGAGTTTTTCTCACCCCTACACTGCTCATCAAACTGCTAAGTTGTTCCTCGACAACACCTTCAAACTGTATGGAATGCCTGCTACCATCATCAGCGACAGGGGGTCTGAATTTGTAAGCCAATTTTGGAAGGAATTATTCTCACTACAAAGGGTGGAATTGCACTACTCTACCTCCTACCACCCTCAAACCGATGGACAAATGGAGCAAGTAAATAGGTGCTTAGCTACATATCTCTGATGCATGACTGGAGATAATCCTAAGAAATGGAACGAATGGTTATCTCTCGTCGAATGGTGGTTCAATACAAACTATCACACGGTGATACAAACCACCCCGTTTAAAGCTCTCTATGGGGTTCCTCCTCCACTACACATTCCGTACTTTCCAAAGGATTCTCTAGTGGTTACCGTGGACCAATTCCTTATTGATAAGGAAGACATGCTTAAGAATCTGAAGTTTCATCTCCAATGCGCAGAGAATTGTATGAAACAATTTTCAGATAAGAAGTGCACAGAGAGAACATTTGAAGTGGGTGATGCCGTGTACTTAAAACTACAACCTTATCGACAAAAGAAAGTGGCTTACCGACTTCAATTGCCTTCATCCGCTAATGTACACCCCATTTTCCATGTGTCTCAATTGAAGAAGTAGGTAAGCACGCCTTAGGGTCTGTTATACCTGCCTCATCTAATTTTTTTGGCTCCATAACCAGCAGCTATATTGGATACGTGCATGGTTCAACGAAAAAGGAAGGCTGTGGCATAATGGTTAGTGCACTAGAAAGGTTTCTCTCCTACCGATGCTACCTGGGAGTTGGATGATGACTTCAAATTACAGTTTCCTGACTTTGCCCTTGAGGACAAGGATGATCTACAAAAGGGGGCATTGTTGCAGGCAACAATTCAAGATACCGAAGTTGCGACAGTAAAGAAGAAGAATCAAGAGGCTTGAAAGAAGATAGTAGTGGGTATAGTTAATAGATGTTAGTCCAGTCCAATAGTAATAGTACAAGAGAATCAGCTAGTTATGATAGTTAGTAAGGACACATGTAAGGGTTAGATTAATGATGATTTTGTTACATAATTCGGGAATGTCAGGCTAGTATTGTTATAGCTTGAGTGGCAGAGTTTGTGAAGGACAACAATGAATAACAGAATATGATTCTCGTCCTTCTCTCCTATTCTTTATGTTCTTTTTCTCTTTCTTCTTCTTCTTCTGATCACACCTACTAGCTCGACATCATTGAGCTCCCTATCTAATCAATCCAAATCGAGTTAATCCCTCTTTCACTTGCATCACAAATGGAGCATATGTGTATAGATGTTGGTTATTTTTAATAAAGATGCAATTAAATGTTCCATTTCCATAGCTTGTTTTAGTCACCAGTAGTCTCTAGTATATACTATATAGGGCTTTCAGAAGCATGAAACTAAGGATCCAAGTGTCACTGGTGGGACGATCCTTCGGTGCCAGGTGTTTCCTATATACTTAGAAACTCATATGAAAGTGATGATCATTTCAAGAGGATGGCCAGGAAACCTGAAACTAATGGCTAATCACTATGTTTGAGGTCTCTGACCACTCTCTACCACCTAGTTCTACAATTTGAGCTTCATTTTAAGGGATGATATTTGCTTTGCCTATTAAAATTAGACGGATAAAATCTGCTAAACACATAATGGAAACTAGTTAATAAGCACAACAGATTTCATCCGTCATTTTAGTGCCTTTAGCTTTTAGTCTTTTGTTAGGTGTAGTTTGAGCAACGGTCCATTAAAAAGAAACATAGGGAAATTGCTCTAGGCCTCTATCAGTGGAGGTATTTAGCCCACTGGCAGGATAATCCATTTCAGTCCCTAGCATAACAACATAAACCATTCATATAATGGTCCAATAGACAGAGTTGAAGTTCAAACCAACCAATAGTTCTGGACAAGCCTAATTGATACCCTGTAACCAATCATCTCAAATCTAATTACTTATTGACAAGATGGTATATATGATCAACTTATCACTTCCTGTAGAGTTGAGTAGTTATAAGTGCATTCCTGCTGAATTCTTCGACTGAACTTCTTTCTAATTTGATTGAGACTTGTTTCTTCATGGCAATGTCTCATGTGTTTTTGTATAACAACATCTAACCTAATTACTTCGATATTAAAATCAATTTAAAAAAAGAGAGAAAGAAAGAGAGAGACGAGAAATTATTTGTTGCATCTATACAGGAAATACTACGTTTAGAAGTTTCAAGCATCGTACATATTCTTGAACGATGTCCCTTAACGAACTCCACATTCTTGCTTGTTCCATTCTCTCAATTTCTGAAACACTTCAAAATTAAAGTGGAATTTAATCCTAGGTGCAGAAAAATAAATACAAAATTTTTTGTATCATTTTTTAAATTTAAAATCACTTAAATTATATAAAATTATTAATACATAAATCATAATATAAATATAAATCTTAGTTTATACTTTATTTTAAAAAATGATTTTACTCGAGTAGTTTCTGAAATTAACAATATCAACAACGACAACTATATAACTATTACAGAGAGGGTTAGGCAAAAAACAATAGCTCATTTAGAGTTTAGGCCTATTTGTAATTAGTTTCAGACATTTTAATAATTTAATTTTAAATTTCAACTTAACTTTATTTAGAATTACAATTATTTCTAATTAAATACTAATTTGGTCCAAATAAAATATAATATCTTATATTGATTTTTATTTATTAAACATCTCATACATAATCATAAAATTTTTCAAACTTTACAATCAAGTCCAACTTAATTAAAACAATTTTCATTTTAGTTCACTCTTTGTGTGTGACATGTTCCTAAATACGATGGAGATGGATATAAAATATTACCCTAAATCAGTTTTAGGATTAATAAATTAAATTCTTTTAATTTATCTTTAATTACCTAATTGAATAATTTATATACGTAGATTAAGATTGAAGTCTAAAACGGTATTATAACTATCTAAATATTTAGGATTGTCAAAGTTGTTTGACTACCTTTTTCGTGCTAATTTTTTGTATAATTTAATCATTTTATCATACGATGTATCGATTACACATAGAGTATGAAATTAATATATACTATATTTTAGTCTATCGTATTAGTTCTCTATCATTAGTAATTGATTCAACGAATGGCATTAAAAAAAACTATTTTCAAAGTGTCATTCTACCTTAGTCAAGAATTTTTCAAATCAATACTAATAGAAAATAATAGAACATTCTCCCTAATCACTTTAAGGTGATGAATCTTATATTAATCACTCAACTATCTTCATATAGCTTATGCTACATCAAATGACTAACAACTGAGTTACCCTTGACTAGAATAGATCCTAAGTAGTATTAAAATATGTCAATCCCGATATGAGATAACTTTGGAGATCTCAAGTGAAAGGATCACCTACACAATAATCAAAATGAGAATTTCCATAAATATACAAGTAATGTTCTAAATTAATTTTTCATTATTCTCTAACAAGTATCTACACCTTTATTTAAATATCTTCATACATTAGTCTAAGAGATTGACTACTTACTTCATAAGAAGAAACACAAAGTGTGTTAGTCTTTTTACGCTCTATTAATATCATGTCTTAATAAAACAATGAATATAAACAATTTAAGGAAAAAATATATATGCAATATGAATTTCATAATTATGCTCACCATCTTAACAGTCTGTGCAATATTTGGCCTTGTGCACACAATTTCATACATCAAAGACCCTAATACAGATGCATATGAAACAAAGAACATACCATCTTTATCCTTTTCTATTGAGGAACATGTACACTTACTCAGATTGAAGTGAGGTGTCAATAGCATGCTAACTGACTTAGCATGCTTCATATTGAACCTTTCAAGCACCCGTTCAATATATCTCTTCTAAGATAACTACAATCTTCTACTCTTCCTGTCTCAAGTTATCTCCATGCTTAAATCTGCGTTATAGGTCCTAAATATTTCATATCAAATTTTTTTGACAAATCCTCCTTTAACTTTTGGATTCTACCAACGTCCCCACAATCAACATATCATTAATATATAGAAGAAGAATAATGAAGTTATCACCCGATAACTTCTTGCAATAGATACAAGCATTGGTATAAGTTCGTTTGTAACCATAATATGTCATAAAAGAATCGAACTTCCAATACCACTTCCTTGGAGTTTGTTTTAACCCGTATAGGCTTTTATTTAACTTGCAAACTATTTTTTTCTTGTCTTTACCTTTGAAACCTTCTAACTACTCTATGTATATCTCTTCGTCCAAATCTCCATACCAGAAGACTGTTTTTAACATTCAATTATTCTAGTTTAATATCCATATAGGTAGTTAGACCCAAAACAATTCGAATTATGGTCATCTTGACTATTAGTGACAAGATTTTATCAAAATTTATATCCTTATTTTGATTAAACCCTTTCACCACTAGTCTTACCTTGTGCTTTACCAGCTTGTCACCATCTTTCTTTACCTTGAACACCTATTTATTCTTCAGAGCCTTTTTGCCTTTTGAAAGCTTCATAAGCTTATATGAATTATTCTTCGTCAGAGAATTCATCTCTTCCTTCATAGATGTGAGCTAGAGATCTTTGTCTTCATAAGATCCAACATCTTGCAAATGCAACAACTTGCACATTCTCAGGCTCCCTCTCAATGGTAATTAACAAGTATGTTGAACTTGGATACCTTGTAGAAGGCCTTATCCCTCTTGTAGACCTTCAAAGTGTTATATCACTAGTTATTGTATCCTATTGCTCCCGCTGCTTATTATCCTCAACAACTTCATCTTCAGCATTATCCAAATGTGGTTTATATAGCTCATCATTACCAGGCTATATTTGATCATCATCTTCATGTGTTTGGAGACACACTCTATCTCCTTCACCTGTAGACTACTTAATAGTGGAAAAAATTGGCAAAAAATTAACAATGCTAGATGATGAGTTGCTGTGTGATAACTTATCTTCTCTTAGAAGATCAACATCTCTCTCTTGCTCTTAAAATACCACATCCCTACTCTGGACCACCTTGTGATTCTCTAAATCATAGAGCCTGAAGCCAGACTGATCACCACCATATCTAATGAAGTTGTAACGTATCGCCTTTGAGCCAAGCCTCTTTCTCTGATCCTTGGGTATATATTTGATTACCTTGTAGCCCAAAACTCTCAGATGATGATATGTGAGATCTTTACCAGTCCAAGGTCTCTTGATAATCTCAAAATCCAATGGAACTGAGGGAGCTTAATTAATCAAGTAGATTGTAGTTCAGGCTGCTTCATCCCAAAATATATTGCAACATAGACATTCTGAGTATGAAACAAACCTTCTCCACAATTATTATTTTTATCTTCTCAACAACACTATTATGTTGTGGAGTCCCTGGTTTTGTCTTTTCAGGTTTAATGTCATGTGATTTACAGTAATCTTCAAACACCTTGGAAGTATACTAACCTTTATTATTTATTCGCAGGTACTTCAATTTCCTCTCAGCTTCCCTCTCTATCATTACATGAAACTTCTGGAAACTTTCAAATACTTGACTCTTTAAGTTTAACATGTACACTTAATTATTTCTTAAAATATCATCAATAAATGTAACAAAATATTTGTCACCTCCTAGTGACTCCTCCTCAATAGGGTCAGAGACATCTGAATGCACCTACTCTAATATCTCTGACTTCCTTGTAGATCTTCTCTTGAAAGATAATATATGCTACTTTTTAGCGAAATAATGATCACAAGGATTAAACAGTAGTGTATTCTTAACTAAGATAAGGGATTTACCAGCCAATAACTTTAATACCTTCTCACTCATGTGTCCCAATCTTCGATGTCACATATATGAAGAAGTTTTCTCTTCGACTATGTATACTTCTCCACCACTACACACCTTTAATTGTGTCTTGTGTGATTAGCAATATAACTCTCTTCGAACAAAAGCCATTACACCTTTGAACAACTTCCAATTCCTATCCCATGCTAAAATCCTTCTTAATCTAACACATTAGCCAATATCAGATTCAACCTTAGATCAGGATGTGTCGTACATCTCTCAAGGTTAGTAAGCATCTGGCATTTTTTTGAACTCAGATATCACTCATACTGATAATCTTGGCAGAACTTTGACTTCCTAACTTTATGCTCCCAAAGTCTCTACTCTTGTAGTTTGAGAAGCACTCCACCTTTGGAACATAATAATAAGAAGCTTTTGTGTTAATCATTCAATCAGAACTCGAATTACTAGTATCGAAGCATTCACTTATCACTTAAACAAAGGACACCTCATCATCTATACTTCAAGTTGTTGTAGTTGTATTCTTATCATCTCAATCATTCTAATGATCTTGCTTTCTCTGATCCCTCTTTCACTTATAGCAAAACCTCTTAATCTGTCCTGAATTATCACAATAGTAGCATATCTTCACATCTTTGTTACCTCTAGACTTGGAATGGTTCTTAGACTTGCCACACCCTTTAGGACCCCTACTCTTGTTCCTTCCCTTACTTTCTGTCACGAAAGTTTGCATGTTATTAACTCCCATCTCCTTTCTTCTGATTTCTTCATTAAACATACTCTCTTTAATTACATTCAAAGAGAGTACACCTTTAGAAGTTGAGTTGTTAATCATCACCACTAGTGTTTTCCAACTATTTGATAGCAAACTCAACAAAAACAAAGCTTAAAGCTCATTATTAGGAATGATCTTTATTGTATTGAGCTTGTTGATTATATCTTAGAAATCACTTAGATGCTCAGACACTAATTTCTTGGCTTTCAACTTCAAGTTCACAAGCCTTTTAACTAGAGAGGCCTTGTTATGGGCAGTCTTCCTTTCATAAAGTCCTTCTAGCTTTTTTCATAGCTCAAAAGGATCTATTTCTCAAGACATATGGTTGAATATGTTCATATCAACCCATTGTCTAATCGTGCTAAGTTTTTTCCGCTTTATCTTTTCTCATTCTATATCTGACATCTTTTCAGGTTTTAAAGTAATATCATCCTACACACCTTTGTCCAAATAAATAGTGTTAAGATATATTATATATATCTTTTATTTAGTTTTGGCATCTTAATTAGACATATAAAATCTTAATTGTAATGGTTATCACACTTGTGTTTATGAAAGAATTCTACACTATAATGGAGTCCATTATCATGCTGCTAATTGAAGTGTTTTATGCTGGACATGTTGGCAATTGGATAGTATTAACGTTGGATTGTGGGGACATTGCAGATAAGTGAAATCAGAAGGAAGTGGTTGCTGCGTGTTTTGAATTTGACATGGTAGCTATGTAGTTGATGTTGGACTCATCTTGCTTGAAGGTGTTGGTGTCGCACACGTTTCTAACACAACTAAATTGAATCTCTTGCGTTGGGAAACTGTTACAACAGTGTGTGAGTGAAGGGTGAAGGGAGAAAAATATACGAATGCAATATTATAGGGGAATATAGCTGAATAAGAATTGTGTACTGAGTGAGAAAAGTAAATGGCACAGTGAATGTTAGCTATGGTGGAGTGGGCGTTAGTTATTAATTGAAGAAACACTATGACATGCTTCGGTGAAGAAAGGGTTAGCTACGGTGAAGAGATTCAATAGGTCAACATGTTACTTTTCTAGACTTCTTCATCTGGGGTTGTGAGATCTTCTTTGTGAGATAAAACACCATGGGCTAACTTAAGTTATTTTTTATTAATTGTTTCTTGAGTGAAAGTAGTTAGAAAAATCCTCTGACGAGGTTAACACGAGTCGGTCGTACTTTTGGATGTGAAAATCTTTCACGAGAAGTGAGGTTGAGAGATAGTTACAAGAATTGAGTGATGTTGCTTAAGTGTGACCTTGAGTAAAACTATTGCACTCTCTTGAAAGTATTAATCTGGGTGAGGGCCCCGCAGACGTAAGCAAAGTATGTCAAACTACGTTACTAAATTTTTGGTGTTCTTATTATTTCGTTTTGATTGTTTGTATTTTTCATCTATGCTAGAGACATCTACGAAAGATTGAAAAGTTTGCGAAACTACTACCCCCTACAGTTTTTCAAACAGGATTAAAGAGATCTTTGCAATACAGAAGGTCCTCCATCATGGGCCTCCAAATCAAGTAGTTTGATGATGTCAACTTGACCATAAAGTTGTTTCCACCTTCCATGGCTAAAAATTTAAAGTTGCATGGGTGAGAATCAGATTTTTGATGTTAAGTATGAAGTTTGGATTTATAAATTGTGTGTGAACTGATGAGCTAAAAATGAGTTAGAGGAATTGTTTGCAAGTTATTGGAGTTAATTGATGTGAGATTGAGTTGCTGAAAAAGTTACAATAGAGAGAGAAAGAATAGTTGGACTTTCGGATTTGTAATTTTTTAAGTGTAAAATTGACTTTGATTTGTGTAGAGTTTGTATTTGGAGTTAGAAATGTGGAATAGATGAATTAGGATTGTGTTTTACTGGAAAAATAAGGAAAATGGAAGGAGAGGAAGAAGATAGATTCGGTGAAGAAGAAGAAAGAAAAGCACCGTCGTGCTTTTGAACGATGGTGATTTCTCAAAATCATTCAGCAAAGTCACTATTGTGCTTTTGCACGATAGTGACTTCATAGGATGAATGAAAATCGATATCGTGCTTTTGCACGACAGTGACCTCGAGGATTAGTGAAAGTTGCTATCGTGCAAATGCATAATCGCGACTTTCAATTGATTTTTTTGTAACTTTGATTTCTGAATATCCTTCAATCTTTTTGTTATAACTTCTTCATCTGATATTCAAATGACTTGTTTCTTAAATCAGTAGCTTCATAAGACATTGGTCTACATTTCCACCAAAAATCATAGCTTTCTGAAATGGATTGATTGATGAATTTAAGATGGAAATGTGACTGTGCTGAAGTATAATAATTAGAATGATTTTTACTAAACATACTTCGGTAATTGGACTATAACTTGATCTGTGGGCCTCAAAATGAGATGATTATTAATTTTTACTACACTATAGACATAAGGATACAAGTTGTATGAAGAGATTAAATTCTAATTCGGGCTCTAAGAATTTCAGAATATGATTGGAAGTTGAAATAAGAATTCTACTGAAGCTTTAGAACAGTACAAGTAAATTAAGTATAACTTTCAGTATACTAAACCAAATTGGATGAACTTGGTATCATGGCAAACTTAAGAAATTGGAGTACAACTTTCTAAAAGGAAGTGTTGCCTAATTTTGTCATTTACCATATCAAATTAATTATGCAAAATTGACCCAAAAGTATGTTGTTAGAAAAATCTGAAGTGGTCAATTAGGTTATGAAATTGATTTCACATTGTTTTATTTGGTCCAAATTATAAGTACAAATGAGTTTAATGAGGACTTTGATATCTGATTAATTTGATGATAAGAATCACAATACGATACCTGGAATTGTCATTGAACATGCATTGAGCATATTTTATATAAGTACATGTGCATAAAGAAATATTTATACATTTGTGCAAAAATATGATATTTGTAGTTGTGTTGTGTATGTTATAAAGGACCACATCGGACATTGCCGGACCTTCCAGGCAATAGCTTCTTAGAGCGTACTGTGAGGCAACCTAGATGAATTTCCTAGGATTGATTTGATTTGATTTGTTAAGCTTCCAATTATTAAACTATTGCGATTTGTTTCTGAATTTCAGGCTTAAAGTCCGAGGAGTATATATTTGGGACTATATTATTAGAAGTGCTCTGATTTGTTTGATAATTCTGTATGAAATGTGGATTCTCAACGAAAGTTGAATGCCTGACTTAGGTTCGAAGATTATGAAATTCTGATTGTATTATGCTATGTGAATTCTCAATGAAAGTTGAATGCTGAACTTCGGTCTGATGATTATGAAATTCTGATTGTGCTTTATAAATGATTATGATACATGGTAAATTCTAAATTGATGCATTTCATAAAATGCATGCTCAAATAAAGGCGTTGTGATCGGAGTTGCCAGTATGAAAGCACTTGCACGTAGAGCTTTGCTTCGTAATATATGATTCTGCATGTAGAGCTATGCTCCATGATATATGTTTTTAACTGAGCCCAATGTGCCAGTATTTGTATATGTGATAGGCACTCGGTCACATCAATAATAATGAATGTGGAGCCTCATATGCATCTGTATTTGTTTATATATAATCTGATTCGCAATGATTAAATGACGTGCCATGACAATGTGAGTATTTGAAATATACATGTTTTGTATGAATAATTGCGAAATATGTGATTTGTGTACGTGAATCTGGTGAAATCATCAATGATGGTTCACTCATTGAGTTCGCAAAACTCATAAAAATTGCAACGTAATTTTCAGGTACGAGACACGAGACTTAGTGTTTATTCTGGATTAGAAGAATGTTTTGGACTAAGTTATGGCTCAGAGGTATGTCAGCTGATGTCAGAGAGTTATAGCTTTTATTTTGTAGTTTTGCTAGAACCTGTATGAGGTTTTGTAAATATTTGTCTAATAGAAATAGTGTAAACTTTGTGAATGAGTGCAATGAATGGTTTTAAAATTTGTTGACTTTTAAATGATGTTAGTTGATGCCATGTGTAAGTGGATTTGTTTTTGCTCTAACATACCATTATCATAGGTTATGTACTTGAATGTCCTTGGATGTTTGGGTATATACTCTATGGTAGTGGGATGTTGCAATTTGCGTGAAAAACTCTTCAGTGTAAAGGAAAAAAAAACAAACCAACAAGAAAATCCACTAAACTCAGTCAGGATTTACAAAGATTGATCTCTCACCTTATAACAATAAGTTATCTCACAAAGTTTCAGGATTTAAACCAAGTTGATGTAACAATCAACAAACACTCAAACCAATCCCAAAAACAATAAAAAGAGGATAAGAATCCAACTCTACTTGCCCTCTATCTTTCTTTCCTCACTTTTACGATCACATACACATCCATGTAAGTGACTTTGTGTCCTCAGTACTGACTCACTCGTAGATGTACAAGGTCATAGATAGATACACAGTCATCACACACAGTTGTGTATATCATGACACAAGCGTGTACACAACCATATATGTTTTGCTTTTCACGTCCTTCTTCACACTGTTTTGGGGACTTACACGATTGATCCATACAGCTGTGTAAGTGAAGACACAGATATGTGTCACTCTATAAGGGTGTGTGTGCTTATACAGCAATATAAACGGCCGTGGGAGTAAGGAAATAGGCGTGTAGCACCCTACACTACTGTGTCTCTCCCCAAAAGAGCTTCATTCAACTTATGTTCACTTTTTTTCATCTTCACGAATCATAAAGATGTCTACAATCATATAAAGTCTCAAAATAAGATTGGACACTTAACACGAATAGCAGAATCAATAAGGTAGTTGAGTTTAGGTCTTCGATAAATGCTAACGGCCACGACATGCACATAGTGTCGACGGCTATAGGGTGCCACTTGTTCCTAGCAAGCATGGAAGGTTACATTGTCGACATTACCAAAGGCATGGCATCAAAAGCTCGTAAGGCAAATTGTTATGGAAGAATGTCGATTTCTTCAACTCTGACATCCTAGTAGCATTTGACAAGATGATCAGTAGCCAGTGCCGGCCTTGGGCAGGGGCCAGCGAGGCACCTGCCCAGGGCCCACTGTAAGAGGGGGCCTCTCTAAACTAACGTAATTTTTTATTTACTCCTCCCCCTCTCTAAACTCCTTCGGTCCTTCCCATTAGCTAATGAGTAATGACTAATAACATTAACACTACAAGTCTTATTGTCATTTATGAGAGGGAGGGGCCCCTCCCAAAACTGTAAGAGTGACGCAACTAATGACTTTAACAGTAGCTTGCGTCACTTGGACCATTTGTATCACTATAACGTTAAAGTTAATTAATGACTTTAATTTTGACCCAAAAAAAATTAATGACTTTAACGTTGTAGCCATTTAAACTTAACGTTATAATATTTCTTTTTTTAAAGTAAGGGTAAGTTTGTGGTCCTCATGTTTATAAATAGTCTTGAAATACTTAAGTATACTTTCACCTTCTAATTTCTTTATTTTCATCAATATATGTATTTAAAGCACTCCAACTCAAAAATTAGCAGCAAAAAATTTTACGATTCTGTCTTCTGTGTTCTGAGTATAATTTAAAGGTAAAGTTTCTAATTTTTAATATATTTTTACTCTTTATTTTTTATTTTTAATATTAGATATTAAATTTTGCTATTTATTTTTTTCTGTATCACAGATATAATACCATTTATATATCTTTGCGATATATTATGAAGCTGTTGGAGTTTGGTTGGTTTATTCTGAACATGTAGATAAAGTATATTGTTTTTGTTGTAAATTGTTCAAATCTACTAACAAACAAAATGAATTAACAAATGACAGATTTAGATATTGAAAGCATCTTAGTGAGAGACTCAAAGAATATGAGAATTACATTGGGGCCCTTTTTTTTAATTTCGCCCCGGGCCTATAAAACTATAGGAACGACCCTGATCATTTAAGTGTTTTCTTCTAATGAAGAAGGTGCTAAGACAAATTTTTAGAAGTGATATGTAGGTTATATCTCAATATGCTAGGTTTAATGCTAGAATGGAGATTTATAGAATTACATTTAAATAAGATCATAAAATTTTATCCCAGTGTCAATTTATCTTTTGAGTTTATGAGCTTTTGATGAAAGTACTTTGTTTAATTAATAGTGATAAGAAGGAAACAATGATGCTATGGAAAGAGCGAAGGAAGCAATCAAGGCCAATATGAAAAATTGGCCTTCTTTACACACACCTAATCTTGTAGTTATCCTCTGTTATTTACTACTGGGGCATTTTTAAATCTTAGTGTTTATTTTAAACTAAGTTTTACAAAGAAAGCTATAGTTAATAGTGGAATACTATTAACTATCATAGTAATTGTGGCACATAAAATGATGTAAGATCTCTTTAGCTCACAAATAGAGACATACAAGGATGCATAGGGTGATTTTGAGATGTCCATTATAGTTCTTCAATGAGATAAACTTAATCCAAGTATATGTTTCTTCATTTTTGTTACTTGTTTAAAATTAATCTTCACTTTATTTTGTTTAAAAGGTTAATTCTATGTTCTTACAGATTGTTGGTGGAATCAATTCGGAAGTAGTTTTCCAAAATTGCAAGAGTTTGCAATTTAAATGGTGAGCCAATGTATGAGTGCAACACAACAATAACAACAACAACAACAATAGCACCCAATAGAAATTCCGGTGAGACGCGATATCTAGGGAGGTTCAATAGCATACAAACTTACCCCTAACTAGTGGAGAGACTGTTTCCAAATGACCCACGTGAATGAATGAGAGGAAAATAATAAAAATAATAAAATGATTTGTTCTTTATTTGATACAACTTAAAGCTTCAAGAGAGGTATGTTATTATCATTATTAAGTTAAATATAATTTATTAATAATTTAATTTTTGATTACTCTCTTAATAGAACGCGTATAGATACAATATGTCTTGTCCATATCGACCTTTTAGCATATTGAGTTTCTAAAGAACTAAGCTTCATAAATAAGAGTGAATTGGAATATAATCTTAAATGAGAAAGTATTGACACGCCATTTGGTGCAATAAATTTGAATGATGGTGATGATAAGAATCCTCTCAATAATGAGAATTTTATACCTTTCTAAATTGTTCAGGAGTACTAAAGGTATTAGACAAGGGGATCCTCTATCTCTATATCTCTTTACACTGGTAATGAAAAACCTCAATAGAATGCTTGATCACCATAAAGATATGGACAGTAGATTTAGGTTTCATTTTCGATGTGAGAAGCTAAGAATGCACCATTTATCTTTTGCAGATGACATTTTGGTATTCTGTAGTGTTGATCCCTATTCCTTAAAGCTAATGGTAAAGATTCTTAGCAAGTTCTCTAAAGATTCTTAGCAAGTTCTCTGCGATGTCAGGGTTGAAAATGAATATAAAGAAGAGCTGCCTATATGCTTCCACAGATTTACATTGCTTAGAGTAGCTAAAAGTCATCTCATGTCTAACAATAAAAAAGGCTCCTTTTAGATGTTTAGGTGTTATATCACTATTAAGGAACTTTATACCTTGATTGCCTTCTCCTCTTGTAGAAGTTTCAAAGGAAGTATTAACAAATGGAAAAAAATACTTTCCTATCAGCTACAGGTAGACTTCAGTTGATTTCTTCAATGTTGAGGAATTTAAGTACTCACTGGTCATCTTATATTTATCTACCGAAAAACCTAGTCAAGGATATAGAGAAGTGTATTTTATGGATAGGTAAAGTAGACAATTTGAAAAGAGCAAATGTCAGATGAAAAAACTATGCATTCCTAAACAAGAGGGAGGGTTAGGTATTGTTTTTATCCAGGACATGCAGAAGGTATTACTCATTAAAAAGGCTTGGGGGATACTTAATGACAAAGGACTCTATTCAACATGGATTTAAAAATTTTATATCAAAGAATCAAAATTTTGAAGTCTAAAAATTAATAGAGATCACTCATGGATCTTCTCCCAGATATTGAAGTTGAGATCTTAATTTTATCCATATATCCAAGTAGTTGTGGGTAAAATGAGAAATGTCTGGTTTTAGTTTGATAATTGGGCAACCACTAGCCACCTTCACATGAGGCAAGACCTTCACTTTCTCAATTATAGATTCCCTAAGGATAGTCGAGTTGATGCTATCATTAGGAATAATGAATGGTACACTGGGTTAAGGGGTGTCTCCACACTTATAAACTCTTCCTCACTATAATCCTAATCAACTATAGGAGGATTCATTGGTTGGATGGAGGAAAGATATAAAGGTTTCTCCAATAGGTCCTGCTAAGAAATCTACAAGGCTAGTATAACCTGATCTAGAAAAATTCCCACATGCGTAAAGCCTTTTTTATAGGTTAACTTGTGATCAAAAATATGTTACGGACTAAAGAAAGTGTTTTGGGATAGCTAACCCCCTATGTCTGTTATGTCATAGAAATTCCTGAGAGTAGGGATCACTTATACTTCCTTTGCAAATACACTGAAGGAGTTTGGTCTAAAATTATATAGCTATTTCAACTACATAATGCTCGTACAAGTTGAATCTATTACTAAATTGGATTGTGGATAAAGTTAAAACCCCTAAAGTAGGATGGGGTTTTACTCAAAACCACCTTTATATATACAGTTCATGGAATCTAGCATAATTCAATCAAAGACTACACACTAATTCAAGATACACTACTCTGGAAATCAATACATTAGCAGATGGGATAATCCTCTGGATTAGAGAGATCATATTGTCAAATGGCGCAATTTCAGAATTGAGCCCTAACTATCGCAACAATTGGAGAATATAAGCAAACATTAATAAAATTGAACTAAATACTTGTCTCAATGGGGATACGACTTGGATCTTATCTTTAAAAGCCTCAATCAACAAAATCTTATTGTAGAAATACTAATTAACTAGGGAAAAGGGAAATTGACATCTCTTAAGGGTGTGTTTACTTATTTGATGTCTGAGTAGGCGATTCTTCATGGTACCTCAAAGCATCTGCATGTTGAGTTGGCGATTCTTCATGGTACCTCAAAGCATCTGCATGTTGATGTTATTGATTCAACCTAGAGAAGTCGACCTTAACTAGGGAGTCATCAAGTATTTGTAATAGCGGAGATGGACAATAGTAACACCTAAAAACTCCTAGACTTGCCTCAGTGGTGAGTGGTAGAGTCGCATATGAAGAAGAAGTCGCATGTCTTCTCATATGAAGAGGTTTGCATATTGCTATCTGTGTTTAGCCATCAATAGCCAAGTGTTAGTGGAGTAGGACAGATGGCATTCATAAGGCTTAATATTATATCTGCTATTATTTAAGCTTGTTATTATGAGTTAGTTGTAGCTCTCTTCTGTCTAGACCGTGTGATTTTTATATATACTCAATTTTTAAATCTCTTAATGGAATTATTTATTTTTAAAAAATTGGGTTAAATTCGGTGAACATATCATTATATGAAGTTCCAGATTTTTTATTTCCTCTCTTCTTTTAATTTCATTTGTATTTGATGCATATATTGAATTTTATATATGTAATATAAATATAAAACTTTTAATTGTAAGTGTTTTTATGTTAAGTTTCACTCCTACTTTGTTGGTTCCTGAGCACAAACTCTTATTGTAATGTTTATAGAATCATAGACCTATGTTATTTTTCATATATGATGTTTTAATATAATTATTCTTTACTATATGATATACATTGTAACATTTTAAGTATTTTTGTATCATTTCAGTTTTCTATTTATATGATAATTAAATAATCTTTTCTATATTAATTGAGGATCTTGTTTATATATAAAATATATGAATAAGTAATATTACTAGAAATAAAAAGATAGTTGTTATTTCAATTTTTATTATTATAATTTTTAGAGACAAGTAAAATTAAAAATTATATAGCACAACATATTGAGGATTTATTTGCAATTTTAAAAACTGTACGATTATTTTATAACTTTGAAAGATTACCTAAAATGATATATGATATTTGATAGCTATCGATGTCATTCTATACCAGAAATATCAATACCGATACTAGCAGGGTGTTCATAATATTATTGTCATATCATCAATTATGCATTATAAATATATTATTTTTAATAAATTTATAGGCCTCATAGGATCACACATATATCATGTGGTCTTGTGAGACTCATCCAACATAAAAGAAAAATACCAAATTTAAACTATTCTTAACAAATATTGTTAATTTTTATTAATCCTAAATAAAAATAATTAGATTAATATAATTTAATTTACTAATTAAACTTAAAATAATCTCCAATTTATTTTAGTGTCTCCCCGCTATTCTCTTATCATCTCCCTAAACTTAGCGAGATGTGATCCTCTGGTCCACTAATCCTGTATCAACCCTGTGTCAACCCATCTCAATCATCCCACATAAATGGATGATTGAGATGGGTTGACATAGAATTGGTACGGGATTGGTGGACCAGAGGATTTGAGGGGAAACTTGGCGTCTCAACTTATGCCAGTGTGATGATCCTACATAAATGGATGGTTAAGATGGGTTGGCACAGGATTGGTAGATCGGAGGATTTGAGGAGAAACTTGGCGTCTCAACTTATGTCAGTGTGATGATCCTTCTGTCAGTACTTAGACCTGACATAAAGGTGTACACAAGTGTATAATTAACATTTAAGAGATTTCGGTGGGAATGTAGCGATTGCTTCCTTTGAAACCTATTTAATTTCCATTTGTTGCATTCATTTGTAATTAAACACCAGTGTGTTTGTGAAAGACGGGTACAACGTGTGATCTTATTCATCACAGTTGAACTACAAAATTGTGTGTAATTAGTGCACTAAAAATTAGGACTTCTTAACACCCCAAGCACGGCCCAAACCGTTCAACAGTTGTCTGCCGATTGGGTGGCAGGCCAGATTCAATGACGATTCGGCAATATTCCAATCTTGGTTTCGCATTCAAACTCATCTTATATTTAAATACTAATTAGAACATTTTCACAATAAATTCTTGAAATTTTGAAAATATTTTAAATTAATTTTTTCATAGATAAAAAATAGAAACATATTATTTTTAATAATTAAATTGATTTATTAATGTCTCTTTTCATCATCATTTTTAGTTCTTGTCGTCCCCCTCTTTATAATCGTCGTCACACTTATTTTTCATTAAAAATTTCAAAATATTGTATTCATCTAATTGAAAAAAATCTTTTTATTAGTTAGGGATAAGATGGCGTATTATGTGATTTTTTTTATATTTAGTGTTTTTTTTGACGAAAGACAAATAAATACCATAGACAAAGAAAGGCTAAAAAAACCTAACTCAAGCCAACAGGCTTACCCCATACACTCGGTTCCTACAAGCCTTTCCCTATCAGAGGCATTGCAAGTAGATTTCTTTAAAGATAAAATAGAACTTAAACAAGAAGGACTAGTATCCCAGCGATGAAGGTTCGTATATAACAAGGCTACCCTGGCTAAGGAGTGAACAACCTTATTGGCAATCCTGCGCATCCATTGGAAGAACAAGTGAAGGAATTGTCGCTTGAAAGTTAGGCAATCAAGGATCAAAATTCCAATCTCTGAATAAGTTAAAGACGAATTTGTGATAGCTTGAACAGCCAGCAAACAATCAGATTCCACAATGATATGGTCTATTTGTTTGTCTTTCAACCACGAAAGTGCTTCTCTTATCAACATAAGTTCGACGATAACTGGATCAAACAATGACGAATAATGGCTTGAGAGAGCAGCTACAAAACTCCCCCTTACGTCCTTAAATACAACAGCAAATAGATCG
>JANZLC010013718.1:0-11412 GCA_026413385.1 Erythroxylum gracilipes
ATATAGAAGTGCTTTTGATTATGGATGAATTGATGGTTATGATTTGTATTTGAGGAATTAAATGGATCGAGGAATTGGAATTGATGAATTTCAAATGGAAAATCAGTTTTGGTTTTGAATAAAGGTGATTAAAGAATGAAAAAAGGAAAAAAATGTACTTGGATTTGGATTAGTTTAGACCGATAGTCTTAAGGTTTCCAACGCGATGCTAGCTTTTCTAAAGTTTTGTTTGCGGATGTCGGAACCTTTGAAAATCCGTTCTTTGTGACTCGTTCCGATTTGTGTTTTGAAATTTGTATCAGTTCGTTGTGAATTCGATTCACTTTCGATTCTCTATTCTTTGGTTTTCTCTTTCGTTTTTTGTCCTTTCGGATGCGATTGCTTCCACTTTGTTTCCACTTTTGTTCTTTTGGTCCGTTTTCATTTCTATTTTACGTTCTTTTTCTGGTTGGGGTCCGGTTCCGAGATCGGGTCCCAACCGTTAGTGGCTGTGCTATAAGTTGGAAAGCTTCTTTGCAGACTACTGTGGCCTTATCTACCACTGAGGCCAAGTACATGGTGGTTACAGAGGCCTTTAAAGAAACTATTTAGTTGAGAGGGTTGTTTGCTGAACTTTGTTTAGATATGCAAGTTACCATGATTTTTTGTGATAGTCAAAATGTTATCTTCCTCACTAAGGATCAAATGTTTCATGAGAGAATGAAGCATATTGATGTTCATTACCATTTTGTTCATGAGGACATTGCTTGTGGTGATCTGATTTTGAAGAAGGTTAGTACCCATGATAATCTAGCTGATATAATGACTAAGGCACTTTCTGTAACCAAGTTTGAGCATTACTTAGACTTGGTTTGTATTGCTCATTGAGATTAGCCCTTAAGGACTTTTGATGGAAGAGGTGGATAGTTTTTGTTTTGCAGGTTGAAGACTTCTTACAATAGAATTCATGTTAAGGTGGAGATTGTTAAAGTTTGTGACCCGAATTAATTATGAAAAAATTAAATTACAGCTCGCATAGGGCCCACTTGAAATTAGGGTTTATTTTATATAACTTGTTTTATGCTAGGGTTAGTTGTAATATTTAGTAGGCTTCCCTAAGCTCTCTGTCATTGCATTCATCCTTTTCATAGTGAAGCTCTCCTCCTCTACTTATAGTTTTTCTCCCCGATTTGCGGTTTCCACGTAAAATCTGTGTGTTGTTCTTTTCTTTCTACTGTTTACTATCGTGTTTGTCTTCAAAAGCTAACATAGTTAACAATGGTAGGATAAAACAATGACCTGGTGGATAAAAGGGAAACTAAAGAATGAGGAGGAAAGCAATAAGAAGATAAGCAACTTCTCTTAGGAAAAAGAGGTAGAAGGGAACATATCTTCTATCCAAAATTCAAATTCTTACCTAGTGCCAACAATTCTCATCCACAAATTTCTTTTGTGTCATTTGTTTATTGCAAACTTTGTGGAAAATAGTTGTTGGCACATGATAGGACCTGAGTAAATGGGATAGATGATTTCATCCCGCATAAAGGAGTAAAAGAAGGGTACAGAGTAAGTCACTATCGTCGTCTCTACTAATCCATCAACATCAGTCGCTAACTTTCATCATCGTCATTACAAAATTTGATAAAAATAGAGTTTAACAATGAGAGACCTATCAAGATTAGAGAGTCCATCAAGCCAGTGATGCTTTTAATTTGTCAGGACAATGTTGAGCTATTGGTCATTGATATAACGTACATAACATATAATTCCATAACATATAAGTTATAGACTTATCTAATAATTAAAAAGCATATACTTGTGTATATTTTTATAAATTCACATATAAGTACTCTTTTATGTAATATTTTTCATGTAAAATATAAAATATTCTTTTTTCAAAGTTTTTCTACGTAATATCAAAGCTTTCTTTATAAAAAAACATACTAGCCTTTTGATTCTTAAAATTTTAAAATAATTTGGTCTCTAGGTAGTGTTTAATATATACTTTAATATTCAAGACAATTAGAATGGTACAAACTTTATCTTCAAAATCTCCCCTATGCCCACTTATATGCTATAGGAGGATTAATATTGAGTTAATAAATTCTAACTTTTTGAAGTTGAAGACAAATCAACAACATCATTTTGATCATCTTCATTCAAAATGATGTCATTTCAACTAAAACAAGATTAATACCTAGTTAACAAGCAGTGACATGTGTCAAGCACTACATGTTCGTTTCTACACTTAAGGATTTAATTGTTAAATTGAGTCATATCATATGAGAATACATGAAGTGCATTACATTTGCATGTATCATATTTGTATACACACATGAACTATGATTTAGAGACATTGTAAAAATAGTATATGTACTCATTTGACACATTTAGGGATATGAAAGATTTTAAATGATTATGAGGCAATTATATGTTGATTATGTCTTGAATTTTGTTTTGGATGGATTATAATTAGTGAATTGGTAATTTATTGTTACAATTGAGTGATTGATAAGGTGATATGTGCATCTAGTCTAGGAAAAATATTAAAGGCCAAGATAAAGATACAGAAGAATTTAGGTTGATTGGGCCTATGAAATTGTGACATGTGGCATTAATAATAGAGTGACAAATGGTTGTATGGTTGCATGACATATGGTTTAGTAATTAAGTGACGAATGGACTTGCTATGGACTAACAATTGGTAGTATAAGAGGAAGGCATATGACTTGGCTCTCCATTTGCCAAGTGGTAAGATATGTGTCCCACCTCTCCACCATGCAATTGTACCCACGACTTTCACCCTTGCAAGACTACCTTCTTTCATATTTTGGTCTTAATCTTTCTCCTTCTTTCCCCTCACCAATGACACTCTCAAACCAACAACACTCTCACACCACCTCCATAACCCTTGAATTTTTTTCCAAAATTTCGTATCCTTTATCTTGTGTTTAGCAACCCTTCTCATTCCATATTGTTCTTAGTGTATGGTTAAATTCTTAGAAGGCTTGCGAGCTTGTTAAATTGAGAAGACCTTGAGCTAAAGAAATAAGTAATTGATTGCTTTATTATGATATATATGAGTATAACATCTATGAAGATTGATTAAGGGTGAATTAAGATGTATTGCATGTAGGGTTGATGATGAGATGTGCTTGAAACTTGATGAATGAATTGGTTTTATTCTTGATGTATGGAAACCCTAGGTTATAGATTGTTTTAAGGATGAACTAGATTGAGAATTAAAGTATCTTTAAGGTATAATTAATGTATAACTGATGAACTATCATGAAGGCGTCAAAATTTGGAAGAAAAATTGAAGGAAAATCAAGGTGAAATTTGCGAATCACTTATCCCACAATCATGGGAATTGTATGGTTTCTTCCTACAATCATGGAAATTCTTAGTAGAGAGGAAAATTTGAGTTTTGTGTTATGGTTGAATCATATAAGGATAATACACTATATATTGGCACTTTTAGACTTGATTGGGGCTTAAAATGAACTTAGTTTGATGTTGAATCAATTGGTTCAGTATTTGATGAATTTAGGTTGATAATTGATATTATAACTTGAGGACTGGATTGTTTGATATCAATGAATATGAATTTGAGAAGTATGAGTCGTTAATCTTGTAAAGATGTCCTTATGAATACAAATGTGATTCAAAGGATATATGCAACGAATTAGGCATGATTGAATGAGAATTGGGAAATTTTACAAATATAATGCTAGAAAAGGATTGGTGAATGTATGATTGTTGAATTGAGAGTAACCAAACTTACTTAAGGCATAACCTAATTGCAAACAAGATATATATATATAAGATATGATGAAAGAATGAGCAAGATTTGTGAATAAGGTTACATACCTGGGATAGTCAATTGAGCATGTATTGAACATAACACATATACATGTTTATGATTGAGTATTCATTTGATTAAACAAGCTAGTAATGTGTAAATATGTGTGTACTGCATGATATAGAAGCACAGATTGACCGACAACATCTAGACATTGCTAGATCGTCAAGGCAATAGCTAATCTAGAGCATACTGTGAGTCAACCTAGATGTTTTCTCACTATATTTGATTTATTTTTGTTTTAATTCCAAATATTGAATTGTTACCTATGAGATTATGATAATTTCAAATATTGATAGTTCGGGGAGTCCAATATTCGGGAATGTATTGGAAGTGCTATCTACTTATATGTAGATATGGAAAAATGAGTGCTCAATTGAATGTTGAATGCCAGACTTATATTCGATGAATGTGATAAATGACTATGCATACTGAATGAAAACGATTTATAGAATTTTGTGTGAAATGATGCATTTTATGAAATTAATATACATGATCAGATAAAGGAGTTGTGACCGGAGTGACCAATATGAAAAGACTTTAAAACTTAAGAAATGTGCACAAAGAGTCACAGGCTCAGTTATTAATGAGCCCGATATCCATAATAGGTACGGGACACTATCTGAAATGAGGACGATATCTGAAATAGATACGGGACAAGTAAATAGCCCGCTCGATCACAACCAAAATAAAAATGGAAGTGGAGTCTCATATGCATTTGCATATACCTATCCTTACATGTATCTTGAGAATGATTGGAAAGAACCATTAATTTGTGTTAAATAGTGATATGAAATACTTGTGTGTATGTAAATGATATAAATGGTTAAGATGAGTGATTGGAGTGTTCTAAGATGATTTTATGAAATGCTTATATTCCTAATATGCTTGTGAAATATGATATGTATATTGTGATTTGGTATACAAACTAATGAAATATGATTTGTATATTATGATTTGGTAGACAAACAAAGTGATGTGATGAATAAGAATTGTTTTTGAATAATGTGATATATCCATGAAATTGGTTTTGTACTCCTGATATTTGTGTTTTGACATGAGTGAGCACATCGATGATGGTTCTCTCACTGAGTTCGCAAACTTATCAAAATTACAACATTGATTTTTAGGTACTGGGGTAACTAAGCTTTTAAGGCAATCTAGTAGCAACGTAGTATTGTCCATTTTGGAATTAAGAAGACTCAAAGGTCTGGTTAGCTGATGTCTGAGGAGTTTAGTTAGAATGTTTTTGTTAGCATCCCATTTCATGTTATATATTTTGTATAGGATAACAAACTCTTAGATGTTTTGTGATGTAAAAATGTGGATTATGAGATGTAATTCTATAATGTAAATTATGTTTGCCAATGAAATGGGAAAAATGATTTTATGGATATTGTGTGTATGATGCCTTGAATATGATAATGTGATTGCTTTAACATGCCATTCTTGTGGGATATGTGCTCGGATATTCTCTGGAATGTCAGGTATATGTCTTATAAGAGTGTTATGTTACATCTACCGTATACCAAGATAGTAACACATTAGGAGACATGCCATTATCACATCATTTAAAGTGGCCCACATTTGTCGTGCTAACTACCACGTCAGCATTGGGTCCCACCTTATTTCCATGTCAGTACCCTAGATCAGCATTGATTCAAACCGGCTTATTTAAAGTTGTCGACCAAACTTTGATTAACTGATTCAACTATTTTCTTGGCACTATAGCAAAGAGAGTTTTAGGAAATAAAAAGTTTGTAACGACTTTTTAAAAAGTGTGGCTTAAAATTAGTATAATGCAATTATTTTTAAAATTGCCTCTAATAATATTAAAAGGAGATGATACTAATAATTTGTTGTTATATATAGAAAAAGGCAATAAAAATGAAAAAAGGTTACCTAAAAAATTTATATATGCAACAACTTATACTGTTGTTACTTTAAGCAACAACTAAAGAATTTCTATTTTAAATTATATATATATATATATATATATATGAGGGAACAATTACATAAACCAACATTATTTTCAATTTTTAAAATTAAAAAAAATTAATCAGGCCCATTCAGACTTAATGAAACTTCAGTCTATCTAAGCACATTCAAGCTCGAGCTCAAGTAGAACCAAAACTCGAGCACAAAATTTTGGGCCAATCTTTAGCTTGGTGGGTCAGGTAAGATTGACCCATTGCTAATCCGGCCTATAATTAAAGTTTTATTTAATTCTTTTTTAAATTTAAATGAATTTCTTAAGGATAAAAATGTTCATCCAGATATACATTAGCCATGTGTTTCACATAAACATATGTTTTAGATTCAAATAAAACATTAGAGCAAAATGATGTGAAGATTTTTTCCTCAAATCATACTGGTTTTAAAGTTTTTTGATTGTTCTAAACTCAATTTTTAGGTCAAATTTATAAAGTTGTAACTTTAAGATATGTTTCTTCATTTATTTGTTTTAAGCCTTATTGTTAAGGAATTTTTTTCTTATATACACTATAAATACTTCCAAACTTCATCAATATATTTCTCAACAAGTTAATATTATGTTTTATAGATCTAACTATAGTTTGTGAGTATAGAAATTGTGTAGAATTCTCAAAGAAGACTTCATTGGCATACTGTTATTGGAAAAAGTAACCTAAACTATCTGAAGGCTAGTTGAAGTAGAGGATATATTCATAGAATGTCTAGTATCTTAGGGTGATACGTATAATAAAATTCTAACATGGTTTGCAATACCTATGCTAAAGAAATCGAGCTTGATTTTCAACAGGTTGATAGTGTCAAAGAGTGTATGGGATTTTTAAAAAGTCATTATTATATATCTAATGATTTCAATTAATTTCAAGTTTATATATGACTTCATCATATGCAACAATAATCTAGTCAAAATATACATAGTTATGTGTTAAAATTATATGATCTTTAGGATTAGTTGGCACTTAAAGACCTTACTTGGCCTAATATCCAAGCTACCACCAACTATGCCAATCTTTATGATTAAAAGAATATAAGGCATTTATTAATGACTCTTAAAGACTAATTTGAGCCTATTTGTAGCTCTCTTCTTCATCGAAGATCTTTGCTAAGCTTTCATACAATAATCAAAGAACTAAACATAGAAGAAACTTATTTAAACGCCTTTTGAATAGAGAAATCCATTTTCGCTATCAATGTTGTTCTTATCACTTAGACCTCCTTTTATCAGGCTTCTTAGAATAAAACTAAGAAGAAGGTATTTAATAAAGACCTCCACTTCTTAGAATGCAAAAAATAACCCAAACAAATTAACTCTTCTAAGTCCTCTCATTCTACTGCCACTATTATTGCCATAAAGGGTACGATGGAGAACATATCTATATCTCCTAAACTCTCCTTAAAATACTTTTAAGCCCTTTTGTAGTAACTCTAAATATATTCTACTACTATTTCCTCTCCTACTTTATCTTGTATCAGGTACTTCTTCTTTATAACACCTTGATTCCACTTGTTGTAACAACATGACCTCTAACTCTTCTATGTTTGACTTCTTAGAAAGTCCCTCAATTCCATATTTTATCCATATAGCTAATAACTCGACTATGAATGTTCAAAGCTAGGAACTATTTAAACTCAATTTTCTTATTCCCAAACTCCATTCAAATCTCACTTTTTTTGGTCAATTATGTGAACTCGATATTAAGTTCTCCTTTTCAAGTCATGTTTATATTGAGTAGGATCTATAGATAGGCAAGATCCTTAGGATAAAGTGTAAGGATGGAAAGTTGTTTGATGTTACCTCCCTCTTCCTTCCATCTGAATTCATTGTTGGTGTTGTTACATCTAATATTTGACTCTTTTGTCTCTATCATCTTTCTAATTTTAGACTTCAATATTTAATTTCTAATGGTTCTTTAAGTCAATTCTAGACTGTAAATTATAATTGTATCTTATACAAATTTTTCCAAAAGATATACTTTACCTTTTATTAATAATTATTATGTTTCTTTAATACCCTTTGATTTGATTCATTTTAATATAAGTCCTCTTGACATTATGGGATGTTAGACCCTGAACTTTTCGTAAAAGATTAGAATTATTGAATAAAAAATTTTGGTGATTAGTCACGAGTAAAGAACAAATAAATGAAAGTTCTTAAACCAAGAATTTATAGGAAAGAGTAAAATAGATAATGCTAAAAGTGGATAGATTTATGATTTATGATGGTGTTCTAGTGGATAAGAGATTTTTTTGAAATAGAAAGAATTAAGGTGAAAGTTAGCAGAAAAATGAGCGTGAATTTGTGTAGTTAATTGATGAAGAATATGTGCATATATGTATATTCTGATTTGGTGTTTATGATTAGTCATGGATTATAATTTTCTTTATAGAGGACATTGATCTAAATGAAGTTGAGAATGAGGAGTAAATGAAGTAGAAAAGATGATCTTGGTATGAGTTGTGTTAAGGAAAGATTTTAAAGCAAAATTGTTAGATGATCTGGAAAATGTTCACAGAGTATGCCTTAGTCTTTAAACCACAACGTTTTCTCTAGTTGTCCAAACAAGATGATTCTTAATTTGGATTAAACTAGAGATATATGGATACATTTCGTATGAAGAAATTGAATTTCAATTCTATCTCTAAGAATCTCAAAAGTTGTCATGAAGTTAAGAATTAGGTGTAGTACGTTGGTGTATGAATGGAAAATTCATCTTTGGATTTTAGGGGCAAATTTAGGATTGATATAAATAGATTTTGGCAAAGTTGCCTTTTGTAAAGTTGTGGATCTTTCTTTTATCTTTCCAACGGTATATAGTATAAAAATTTTGGACATCTGAGCTAAAAGTTATGCCCTTTTTATTGTTCCATCTCAGTTTTGCTTCCGTCTCAGTATGATGTCATCATCGTCTTAGTATGACGTTAGCATCGTCTTAGTTTTGTTTCGTCTCAGTTTTGCTTCCGTCTCAGTATGACGTCATCATTGTCTTAGTATGACGTCAGTATCATCTCATTTTTTGTTCTGTCTCAGTTTTGCTTCCGTCTCAGTATGACGTCATCTTCGTCTTAGTATGGCATCATCATCGTCTTAGTTTGACTTTTACTTCGTCTTAGTTTTGCTGACGTCATCTTCGTCTTAGTTTAACTTTTTGCTTTGTCTTAGTTTGACCTTTTTTCTTCCTTATTCTACCCATTTTTACCATCTAAGATGCCAAATCTCACTTTGAGGCCTTCATGAGAGTTGTAGCTTTTGAAATCTTCTTTCCAACCATATAAAGAACATCTTAATCCGATATCTGTAGGGAAAGTTATAACAATTTTTCCAACCTTGTATTGTCTGATGATGTCACCTCATCTCAAAAATGATGTCATATCTTCTGATCTATTTTCGACCCCTTAGGTTAAAGAATTTGCCTTCGACATCTTCATAAGAGTTGTAGCTTTTGAAGTCTTTTTTCGAATCATCTAAAGAACAGCTCAATTAGAAATTTCTACAGAACGTTATGGCTATTTTCTAGAAACAGGTTTAGTATGATTGAGGTCAAAAATATGGTTGCTTCTTTTGGCCATAACTTCCTCTCTATACCTCTAAATGATCTGATTCTTGAACCATTGGATTCGTAAGACTTTTCTCTACATCTATACAAAAAATTGAAGCTATCTGAATTGAAGTAAGAAAGATTGTGTGAAAAGAGTGGGACGGGTATAGTGAGTGTGCTCTTAAGTATTATGAACTGGTGTTATTCTACTGAACATACTTCATTGTTTTGATGATATCGTGATCTATAGAAATCCAAATGAGGTGATTTCTAATTTTGGTAAAGTAGAGACATAGAGCTACAAATTATCTGAAGGAAGTGAATTGTAATTCAATTCCTAAGACTTTCAAGTTTTGGATGGAATTTGTGGATAGTATATTGTTTTGGACAAGAGCAGTTCAAAAATGTTTGAAGAATATCTTTTAAATCACTGAACCAAATTGAATGATTTTGGTGGCATTAGAAACTTAAGACAATGGAGGATATTTTCTTCTAGAAAGGGTTATGTCAGAATATTTAAGGATATTTTTGGCAAGATACTTAAGGTTAAAAGAATATAAGCCTATAAGGAAGGATAAGATGGACTTTTTGAACTCATTAAGGGCATAATTGGAAGAAGAAGTATTGCCTTGCTTATAAATAAAGGAGAAAACGTGAATGAGAAGATTCTGGAGAAGATTCTAGAGAAGAAAATGCATGGATGAGAAAAGAGATAAGAGAGAGATATGAAAAAGAATGAAAGAGAGAGAGAAGAGAAAACAAGCTAGGGTTTTAATTTCCTTAGCCTTCAAGAGAGATTTCAAAGTTGTTCAAGAAAGGAAACAAGTAGAGGAAGAGAAGAGCTTCCCTTTGAGCTAAGGATCCCTTCATTTGGTAAAGAATGAGGGTAAGATCATTTTGAAACTTTTGGATTTTTGAAAGGATTTTAGTTCATGGAGTTTAGAAAATGTTTGGGTTTAAGTATTTTAAAACCAATTTTAGTGATTGTGCTTTGAGGGATTTTCAATTGAAAATCCTATTGAGTGAGATTTTGGTTATTGTATAAAGGGATCAAGAGAGGCAAGATGAACAACAGGAAAGAACCTTTGATACCTCAGGTTGTTTGCAAAAAGAAGAAGCACTTTGAGTAAGTCAAGTCTTTAAGCAAGGAAATCAAAACGGGTTTCATGTTTATGATATGAGTAATGAGCCACTAAGCTTTCTTTTTTTGAAATCAAGAAATAAAAGTTAGTTTTTGAATCAAATGACTAAATGATTTTAATTACTTTTCTTTTAAAGGATTTAAAGAATTTACTTATGTGTGTATATGCTTAATTGATTGAATTTAAATTGTTGTGAGTATGAAAAAATGCATGTGTATTGTATTTTAACTTGCTTGATAATAAATTATTGTGATTATTGAAAATGCATTGCGAGTTATGAATAATGATCAAGTTATGCCATTGAAACATGTTATGGCATTTTGTATGAATGAAAAGATAGAAAAGCCCAAAAGTATGAGCATTCAATAAATTGATTTAAGCATGATTATGTGCTTTTGTTTGGGCAAGAGAGGAACGTTTCATTAGTCATGTGCACGTCGATGTAAAGCCTTCTTTCGGCTGCCCGCTTATGGCCCACGAGATCCAAAAATGGACTCGTTTTGTTCACGGTTTAAACTTCGCTTTATCCGTCACGGAACTGTCGAGCCATTTGGTTGTGCATTACATCTTTAAATTGTCAAGTATGTGGCATAAATTGAGTGTTCTGTATTGATGGTTAAATGGATATGCCGTGTTGATATGATGATATTTTAACTCTGAGTTTTGAGTTCGAATTGCAAATTTGACTGAGAATTTGAGAACGGAGCATTTTATAAATTCATTATGATTTTTAGATGACAAATGAACATTTTCAACAGTTTTGCTTATTCTTCGTTATAAACACGTTACCCATGAGCTTAATGTTGGATCGCGTAAGGTCCGAATATTCAAAATACGCTGCGGAAAAGACCATACAAGAACATCACGTATAATCGAAAACACGAAGGATTAACGAAAATAC
>JANZLC010013729.1:0-11410 GCA_026413385.1 Erythroxylum gracilipes
TTCTTCTGCCAGTTTAGAAGAAAGTTGTTGTTGAGGCTTCTTCCTCTTAAACACTAATTTCCTCTTTATTTCTATCTCTTTAGATGATTTTGCTGATTGACTTTGCAAAATTGAGACAATTGATCTCCTGATGTGTTTTCTCTGGTTTTTCAGAATCTTCACCAAGAGTCAGAGCTTTCTGTTTCTTCTGTTCTTGTTGACGTAAGGTCACGTCAATAGTCTTGGTGACCTTCTTGACTATTTAGATTTTTCCGATTGAAGTGTCTCTCCCTTTCTCTTCAATGACACTTGTTGTGCTGATTGTTTAACACGACTTTCTTCTTGTTGTGAAATCATCTTAGCTTTTATTGATACATCAGACAATTTTTCAGTCTTTTCTTCTATAAATGTTCTTACTGTAGGTCGTGGTTTTGTTTTTCTTGTAGGTGTAACACTTTCACTCCTGCTCTGTCTTACTATATGCTCCCCCTCAGACCTTGCTTTGATGTTGAACCTGTATCTGCCTCATATTCAAACTTTAATCCTATTCTGTGAATAGTGGTGGCATTAATAATGCTTTTCACATCCATCTTCATCCTATTTCCTCTGTCGAGAAGGATTTCAAAATCTCTAAAAATCCTTGTCAACAACATACCATATGGTAAAGAGCTAGAATCTCTCTTTGACTTCATCACGTACTTCAAAATTAAATACAAAAGATTAATGGGTTGATGATTGAGTGGATGAAACAGACATTGTTCATCGACCGTTGTCACAACGTGCTTCCAGCCTGATCTTGGTAGAACACAATGAAAAAGTAATGAATATAGAACCCTAGCCTTAGGAATAAGAGTTGACGCCATCTTATCTCTTAGGTCACTACTTCCATATAGTTGTCGATTGAGGTGTGCTTTATCTACACAACCTTGAGTAATCCACTTTGTATTATGAAACAACTTTGCTGTAATACTTGCACACCCACTGACTTTCTCGATTGAATCTAGTGTCACGATAGCCGACAATCCATCTACCATTGATACTAAGGTGTCGTCTACCACCTTTGCATTCTTCCAAAACTCATATATCTCATTTGGATAGACTTTTTCACGAACCTTAAAGAAATTTTTCCAGCCAACTGCTTCAATTTCTAGTTCAATGTCCATCTGATTTTCCTTCAAGGAGATGAAATCCTCATGTCTCCCATAGATAAGAGATTGCTCCATTTGTGATCTGTAACAATAACAACTAAACACATAAATGTATTTTGCTCAAGGTAACGATGTTAGTATCTGAAAGTAAGAATATGAAACAAAGGAACTTGAAGCTCAGAACAGAGTGATGAATCATCTTGGTTGAGAGCACTAAACACATCAGTTTCAAAGTATTTCTTTGAATTTATCTTCATACAAAGGTTTAGTGAAGATATCCGCCCATTGTTGATTTGTCTCAATAAATTGTAGACTAATGATTCTTCTCCTTACATAGTCTCGTAGAAAATGATGTCTTACTTTAATATGCTTTACCCTCGAGTGTTATATTGGATTCTTTGATAGATTGATAGCACTTGTGTTGTCACAGAAGATTGGAATTTGTTCTTCTTATATGGAGGAATCTTCTAATTGATACTTAATCTATAACGTCTGTGAACAACAGTTTGCAGCTGACATATATTCAACTTTTGCAGTAGATAAAGCAATTGAACTTTGCCTCTTGCTTGACCAAGAAACTAGATTATGACCAAGAAAGTGACAACCTCCACTTGTACTCTTCTTGTCAATCCTATCTCAAGCGTAATCAGCATCACAGTAGCCAATTAACTTGAAATCTTTACCTTTCTCATATATTAAACAAAGATCAATAGAACCTGACAAGTATCTCAATATTCTTTTAACAACAATATAATGAGATTCTCTAGGATCTGCTTGAAATCTTGCACACAAATAAACACTAAACAATATATCAGGTCTTCTTGCTATTAGATCAAGTAAAGAACTAATAATTCCTCTGAAAAGAGTTTGATCAACCTTCTTACCTACTTCATCCTTAGATAAAAGGTTTGAAGGATGCATAAAGGTTGACATAGGTTTAACTTTTTCATTTTATATTTGACTAACGGTCCTTAGATATATTTCTGTTGATGAATAAAAATCTTTTCTTCGGTTTGCTTAATTTGTAAACCAAGAAAAAATTTTAATTCACCCATCATACTCATTTCAAATTCACTTTTCATAAGATTTTCAAAACTGGAACATAGCTTCTTAGAAGTTGCACCAAAAATAATATCTTCTATATATATTTGTACTACAATGAAATCATTTTTAATACATTTTCTAAACAGTTTACTTGACCTACTAAAGTCATTTTTAATCAAAATTGAACTTAGACGATCATACCAAGTACGAGGTGCTTGTTTTAATCCATACAAAGCTTTATGAAGTCTATATACATAACCTGATTTATCATAATCTTCAAAACTAGGAGGTTGCTTTACATAAATTTCTTCATCTATAAAACCATTCAGAAAGGCACTTTTCACATCCATTTGAAACAGTTTTATATCATGAAGAACCGCATATGCAAGAAAAATCCTAACAGCTTCTAATCTAGCTACAAGAGCATAAGTTTCATTATAGTCTATTTCTTTTTGTTGATTATAGCCTTGAGCTACTAATCTAACTTTGTTACGATTTACTTTACCTAATTCATCTAGTTTATTTTAAAAAACCCATCTGGTTCCTATGATTGACTTATTGGATGGTCTAGGAACTAAAGACCAAAATTTATTTCTCGTAAATTGATTTAACTCCTCTTGCATGGCTAAAATTCAAGCTTCATCCTGAAGAGCTTCATCAATTTTCTTAGATTTTAATTCAGAAATAAAAGCTACATTTGCCTCTCTTCTAAATTTAAACCTAGTTCTCACACCTTCTGAAGTTTCACTTATAATTAGGTTTTCTAGGTGAGAGGATTTATACTTCCAGTCTTTTCTAAGACTAAGGTTTTTAGGAATATCTTCTTCCTAATCAAGTGGAACATCTGATGTTGACATGTCTATGTTATCAACTAAGGGAGCAGATAAAGTTTCATCATCTTAATCATTTCTTCTATCTGGATGTGAATCATCGTCAAACTTGACATGTATAGATTCTTCAACAGATTTAAAAACAAGATTATAAACTCTATAAGCTTTAGAAGACATTGAATATCCTAGAAAAATTCCTGAAATGATCTTAGAATCAAATTTATCCAATATTTCTTTTATATTCAATATAGTACATTTGCAACCAAACGAATGGAAGTAAGAGATATTTGGCTTCCATCCGTTTCATAACTTATATGGAGTTTTATTTAAGAGAGGTCGCAAAAGTATTCTATTTTGAATATAACAAGTTGTATTTACAATTTCTACCTAGAAATACTTAGGAAGATTCATTTCACATAGCATGGTCCTTGCCATTTCCTGAATCATCATGTTCTTTCTTTATACAACTCCATTCTGTTGTGGAGTTCTAGGAGCAGAGAAATTATGGAAGATTCCATTCTCTTCACAAAACATTCTGAATTTTTCATTTTCAAATTCTCCACTATGATCACTCCTAATTTTAGCGATAAAAATTCCAACAAAATCTAGTAAAGTCATCAACAATTACGAGACCATACTTCTTTCCGCCAAGACTTAGTGTTCTAGTTGGACCAAACAAATCTATATTTAACAACTCTAGAGGTCTAGACAAAGTTACAATATTTTTATAGGAAAAAGGATGTTTTAACTTATTTTCCTTTTTAACAACTCTCACAAAAGAAATCTTTATTAAAACTTATTTTTGGTAATCCTCTTACCAAATCATGTCTAACCAACTTGGAAATATGTTTAAAGCTAACATGACCTAACTTTTTATGCCAAATCAGTTTTTCCTCATCTGTTGATATAAAACATAAAATATTTTGACTTTTTAAATCTTCTTAGTTAATCTTATAGAGATTGTTTTATCTCTTGGCAAAAAAGAATATAGAACAGTCCTTGTTTTTGACTACACAAAAATTTTGATTAAAGGATACTTCAAAACTAGAATCACATTATTGACTTACACTAATCAGATTATGCTTTAAACTTTCAACTAGCAGAACATTATCAATAGAAGCAAATGAATCTTTACCAACTTTGACGATTCCAACTATTTTTCCCTGCTAGTTGTCTCCAAAAGTTACTGATCCTCCTTGCTTATTTTGGAGGTCTAGGAACATAGACCTTCTTTCCATCATATGTCGCGAGCATCCACTGTCCAAGTACCATTGGTGCTGGTTGCTTTTTCCAAGAAAGGAGATCTGCTGTATATATTATGTCTTTCTTTGGTACCCATATTTTATTGGGTCATATGGGGTTAGTCTTACGATTATTCTTTGAATAATAATAAGAAAGTTGTTTCTTTTTCTTTCTGTTAGGAACAGAACTCTTATTATGACAAACATTACTATTAGTAAACCCTAAACCACTCTTATCATTTGGGTGTATATATTCTCCAATCATATCGTTAATCTTTTTGTGCTTTTAGTAAATGTTGATAAATCTGATGAAAGACTATTAATCCTTTGTTTCAATTGATTAATTTCCTCAAATCTATCTACAGTTACTTTCTTTTTCAGATCGTATACTTGTTTCTTAAGGCAAACGTTTTCTTTTTCTAACACTTCCATGTTCTTCAAGTTTTCAGCAAATTTCTTTTTTAAAACCCTATATTGCTTTAATATAGCATGTGAATCTTCTAACAATTCCAAATGCGCCTCTTGAAGTTCATTAAAATTAGAAGTTACCTCATCGTCACATTCCTTTTTAGCTACTAAGTATATATTTGCTTGTACTGATGCTTCTGAATCGGAATCAGATTTGGACGAATCCAAATCTTCCCAAGTTGCCATCATGCACTTTTTGTTTTCTTTACTTTTCTTCTGTTTTCTTTTGAGCAACGGACATTCAGACTTGTAATGTCCTGGTTTGTTGCACTCATAGCAGACGATAGAAGTTTTATCATTCTTGACTTCGTCTTTGCTATTTTTCTTAAAAGAAAACTCTTTATTTCTTTTTGCTTTCTTTTTCCACATCCTCTTAATCTTTCTTAAAATGAAAGACAGTTCATCATCATCTTCACTTGAATCTTGATCAGATTCACTAGCATCATCATTCTTGATTTCTTCAATTTTTAATGCTTTTAAAGATGTACTTATATTTCTCTGGTTCTTTTGATTCTTCTGACCAGCCTTTAATGCTATAGATTTATCTCTTCTAGGTTTATCTTCTGTATCAAGCTCTACTTCATGTATCTTCAAAGAACCAAGCAATTCATCTAGCTTCAACTTGCTTAAGTCTTTGGCTTCTTGTTTGTTGTAACTTTAGGTCTCCATCTTTTAGGAAGTCTTCTAAGAATCTTTCTGACATGATCTTGATTATCGTAGATTCTCCCAAGAGCTTTAAGTCTGTTAACGATAGTTTGAAATCGCCCAAGCATCTGATCAATAAACTCATCCTCTTTCATCTTGAACAGCTTATAATGATGTACAAGAATACTGATCTTGGACTCTTTCACTTGATTTGTGCCTTTATGTGTGATGGATAATGTGTCCCACATTTCCGTTGCAGTTTCGCATCCATGAACCTTATCATATTCACTTCTGCTTAGGGCACAACTTAAAAAGAACTTGGCCTTTAAGTTTAACTGAAATCGAGCTTTCTAATCAGCTGACCATCTATTACGAGAAATGATATTGCCTTCATCATCTATTAGTGTGTATGGACCATTCTCGATGATATCCCAAAGATCAATATGTGTGGATTCTATAAAGAGCTGCATCCTGTCCTTCCAATAATGATAATCCTCACCATTGAATGCAGGAGGTCTTGTGACTGAGGCACCTTCAGCTATAAAAATATGTGATTCAGCCATGGATCATTGTCCTCACTTTGTAAAGGTGGTTCTTGAAAACCGAACTCTGATACCAACTAAATTAAATCACTTGTTATTATAGGAATCATGTAAAGTATATAAAATACACAAAAGGGGGGTTTGAATTGTGTATTCTTTTTGAAAATATTAATCTTTTGAGATTTCTTGAATATCTATATCAGATGAATACAAAAACACTTTACTAAAGTTGATAAGTATTGGAATCATAAGTAATTTTATCTACTCATCTAACAATAAGAAAATTAAAGTGTAAGGGTTAGAGAATAGACGCCGCGATTTTATACTGGTTCACCCAAACCGTGGGCTACGTCCAGTCCTTAGAGTTTGTCTGAGATTTCACTATACTATTCAACTTTACAAGTATTCTTTCTACCCTTCTAGAGCCTCTTCAGGTCTCTTTCACAAAGTATTCTTTCTGCTATCTTAGCCTCCCCAGGCTCTAGCCTTTCTTTCTCTCTCTAAGAAAGATATTTTTTAGCTTTACATTACAGTTGTATTCGCTCTCTTATTTTGCACTTTAAATACATAATTTCTATAAGTATTGTATAATCAGAATTTTGTCTCTTGTGAAAACGTTGTTTTGGTCTTTGACTAGAACTAGTATTTATAGCCTAAGTCTCCAACTGTCTTCTTGAGAAATTGCTTCTTGAATCTTCCAGAAACCATTATTTAGTTGAGTCCTGTAACTAACTCCAAGTAACTAACTATCTAACGTTCTAGACTATCTTCCTTTTTGTATCGTCTAATATTGTCACTTCCTCTGGTATTGCGCTTCGTCTGTTGTTGTGTTTCGTCTGTTATTGATGTATTGTCTAGGATGAATAAGTGTCACTTACATTTTTTTTACACACCTAACAAACTTATCAAAATAGTTTATACATTTCTAAGATAATTATTATTTGATTGTCACCAAAATTAATAGAAGTGAAGCCGTCTTGACTTAACAATAAAATCTATCAGATAACAAGCAGAACAAAAATAAAGATTGTACCATATATACAACCAAGATTTTCAACCCCCTTAATAAATGAAGGAAAAGGGAAGAAGAAGATGTTTCCTAAAGGGCATAAAGATGATCTCACAGCAGAACAGATTCAAGTGGCAGTGAAGAATATAGATGTTGCATGTGATGCAGCTCAACCTGTAGGTGCCTATGTATCACATCACATATCAAGGGCATCAGGGAGTCAATTTGGAATTTCTACTTGTTTAATGTAAGGCATCCAACTATGTGATTGGATTCTTGAATTTAAGGTGAAACTATTGCTAAGGTGAGGAGAAACTAGTATGAATGACAAGACATTAGAATAATGCAATGAGAAATTAGAGGAAATCGAATGAATGGAGAAAATCATTCGAGAAAAGAAGTCAACTGGGAAACCAAAAATAACATGAGATAATATTACCTTATTGAGGAATTAGTTACTTAAAGAATTACGAGAACTAATCATGGGCACATTGAGTTTTGGCAATATCTATTGGAGTTAAAAAATTCCCACGACAGTATTATGATATTGAAGAATAAAGTGTCCCAATTTTTTTTGGATCAATTAGTGACTATGATCATAAATGATATATTGAATGTATTCGAAAAGTTGAGAAGAATATTTTGAATACTTAAGGTAAATCTTACATATCATGAA
This sequence comes from Erythroxylum gracilipes, assembly GCA_026413385.1. NCBI lineage: Eukaryota > Viridiplantae > Streptophyta > Magnoliopsida > Malpighiales > Erythroxylaceae > Erythroxylum > Erythroxylum gracilipes. Next base: position 7,583 of record JANZLC010013729.1, read on the forward strand.
GGTAGAAACAATTATATGCCAAGTTCAATAAGAGTGAATCTTAGCTTGTTCAAATAAAATATTGGGTCGTATAGTATCTGAATATGGCATATTGGGAGACCCAAAGAAAGTAGAGGTAATGATGAAGTGAGAAACTCCAAGGAATATATAAGAGATCTGGAGTTTTGTAGAATTAGTTATATATTGGATACTACTAGAGACTGTTAAGGGGTTTTTATTGATCTTAGCCCTTTTACAAAAATGTCTGAGGAAAATTGTGTAAATCATGTGACTGATGAATGTAAATTTTTTTGAGGAATTATAGCACCGATGTTAATTATATCATTTGGATTTGGAGGTTATGTAGTAGATAATGAGATTTCAAATCAAAGATTAGGATGAAATCTAATGCAGCATAATAAAGTGATTCATAAGCATTGAGACAGTTAAAGTCTCAAGAGTTGAATTATTCATAATATGATTTAGAATTTGTTGCGATAGTAATTACTTTGAGAGCTTGGAGACATTATATATACAGTGAAATATTTAGGATCTATATATAAATATACAGATCATTAAAGTTTGAGTTAATTATTGAGTTTGAAAGAACTGAATACGAGATTGAGACAATGGATAGAGTTACATGAAGATTATGATGTACAAATGAGTATTTCCGAGTAAAGCTAGTGTTGTAATCTGATGCATTGAACAGAAAATTCAATAGCAGTGTAGCACAAATTTAGATATTGAGGTTACCAAATCTAGTAAAATAAAGAGCATAGAATGTCGAGTTGAATTTTAGGTAAATCAAAGTACTATTAACTATTAAATTTAAGACCAGTTTCACATGAAAAGATTAGCAAAGCCCATATTGAGGATTCATAATTTGTGAATCTTACTTATAAATTGAAAATGAATCCGAATTTTGAGTTTGAATAGGAAAAATGATATTTTGTGATTGAAATGAGAAGTATGTATACCCGATAAAGATGATTTAGCAAAGAGATTATTAAAGAAAGCACAAATAATAATCTATGCTATACATCCTAGTAGGAATACACCGAAATAACATTTAACGGAAAAGGATGTAGAAGTAAGTGACTGCATGTATGAGTTGCCAAAAATCTTAACTGTTGGAGATATGCTTAAAGCTTATATTTTGGAGTTCATAGAAACATGAGGTCATTATACAGTTTTAATTGACTTTAAGCATAACAATCATTATCACAGTGATATTGTTAGAATATCCTGTAAGGCGTTATACGACAGAAAGACTCGTCCACCTTTATATTGTGATGAATAAGGCCTAAAATAGTTAAAGGCCAAAATTGATTGGAGAAGTTGTTGATAAGTGAAATTGATCTGTATTAGAAATTAAGTGATTCAAGTAAGATCAATGAATGAATTAGGTGGATCAACACCAAAGATATGGAATATAGTGAGATAGACATAAGAGTTAAGTGTATTAACACTGAAGAGATGTGAATTATCAAGCGAAAGATGAAATGTTTTAGAGAGTATCAGCTTGGCAAGGTGTGCTCAGGTTAAGAAAAAGGATAAAATAAGCTCGAATTATATTGGTCCGTATGAAGTTATTGAAAGTATAGGACCTTTAATGTAAGTTAATCTTACCAACAAAGTTATACTAGATTCATACCGTGTTACATAGGAGTATGTTAAGAAATATTGATATGATTTGACATAGATGTATTGTCAACATAGGAAGTGAAACTTGCGAGTAATCGTTATATATGTATATGTATGTATGTATTGAGGAACCAATTAAGATAGTGTGGTGTTTGAATAAATACTTGAAAGATCGAGTGATTCCATTGACTATAGTCAATTGGAAGAAATTATTCAAGTGATAAAGTTAAATGAGAAACAGAGGAGCATATGAGGAAACAATACCCTACCTTTTTGATCAATCAGATAAGAATTTTGAGGACAAAATTTATTAAGGAATTCTCCCATTCCCATACAAAGGGGTAGAACCATAGATTTTTGTAAACGAGAAATAACAATAAGAGACTAGAAAAATGCATTTCGTATTCGTGCATAATGTTAGCATATACACACATGAATTTGATTATTGCACATATTACAATGATTTATTCATGCATTCATTTGACACTTTCCGGGTATAAATGATTATTTCAATGTGATTATAATGTGAATTAGGGATTATGTTTCTTAAAAATTGAGTTGGTGTCTACAAGTAGTGATTTAGAATTTTTGGTGAAATTTGAGATTTTTTTGAAGTTAAAGGTATTTTTGGACTAGGAAAAATACAAAGTGGTGAGATAATTAATAAATAGTAGTAGAAATAAGAGTCAAATAGCAGTGAAAATTTTTATTAATGATATTGGGATTTAATGACATATGCCATTAAAAATTGGGAGACAATTGGAGTAGAAATTGGAGACAAATGGACTAGCTAAATAAAAGATCAAGGAGAGACCATAAGAAAGTGACATGTGGTAAGTGACAAGTGTCACTTGCCACACCACATGGGATAACTCACAAAACTCTCCCAAGTGAAGGGCTATCTTCTCATTAATTGGTCTTTCACTGTATTGATTGCTTCACCTTTTGCTAATATCTCTTCTCATCTCCTTCAATCTTCTTCACCTACTATCCTCTCTTTTTGCCCTATCAACGTAAGCCTTGCTCTCACCCTTCTTTGCTACTATCATTTTGTTATCTTCTTCATTTTCTACAAAAAGACCCAACCCTACCACCCTTGAATGATGATGCACGTGTGAGAGAAGAAAGCTAGGGTTAAGAGAGATTGTGAAGAGTTTGAAGAATCTTAGAGCTTAAACAAGTCAGAATAAAGCATTACTCTCCTTTATTTGTGGTGTCTTGAAATGAGTAATGTGGTGTCTTGAAATGAGAAGAATTAAGGTGATAGTTAGAAGTGAAATGAAAGTGGAAATGAAGTTGAACATGTGCAAAAAAGTTGATGATGAATGTATATATGTATATGTTCTATTTTTAGTGTTCATGATCAATCATGACCTATAATTTGTTTATGAATCATATTGAGCTAAAATGGAGTTAAAAATGATGAGGAAATGATGTAAAGTTGATGATGTATTCATAATATGTGTTAGATGCAAAATGTAGGAATTAAAAATCTGGAAAAATTGAAAGAGGATGGCTAAAATATGTTAGATGGAGTGTTTTTAATGAACATGCATTTGTATTGTGTAAATATCTTGATATATAGATATCCAAATGGGATGATTTTAAGTTTAGATTAAACTAGAGACATATGGCTATATTTTTTGTGAAGCAATCGAATTTTAATTCTGTCTTTAAGAGTTAAAACTTTTGGCTTGAAGTTGAGTACAATGTTTGGTCGCGGTTAAGTAACAGTTTGTAGTATTTTAGGTATAACTTGTATAATACTGAACCAAACTGCATGAAATTGGTCTCATTAGAAACTTAAGACATAAAGGAACAATATGTTAGGAATATGTTGCCTAAATACTTCATTTTCCTTGTCAAAATGGCCATGCAAAAGTGACCCAAAATAGGTTTTGGAGAAAAGTTGGAATGATGCTTGAATAATGGAATTATCAGGTAGTGCACGATCGTGATAGAGAGGAACATTAGGGAGTTGCACGATCATGCAATGTCAAGTGGTTCCTCTCCACCAAATTTCATTGTCATCTGAATTCACTAGGAAAGGATTGATAGATGGTTGATTGATGAAATTAGGAAGATCAAGTTTCGCAAGATATGATATATGAATGTATCTCAATTCGGAAGTTATGAGTTGTTAATGATATAAAAGTGTTCTTAGAAATGCTAATATGATTGTAAGGAGATGAGTAATGTGTA
>JANZLC010014066.1:0-11383 GCA_026413385.1 Erythroxylum gracilipes
TCTTGTTAGATTCTAGCGATTTGTGTGCAAAATCTAAAATTTTTAATCTTTTCTAACATTTGATTTGTAATGGGTGTGCAAAGCGTTTGTGGGTAGTGTTTTTTTTAATTGAATTTTTGGATTTGGATAGTAGCTGCTTGGGTGAAGTACAGTGGTGGGTTCATGTCTGATTTAGACAATATGTGAATTAAACGGAATTAAAGTATAACTTCTTAATCATGTATTAATAAATAAATTTAAATTTAAATTATAAGTTATTAAAGTATAACTTGCAACTATAAGGTATTATATTATGTTATCTTGTTAGTAATCTAAATTTTTATAAAAATATTCAATAAAATATTAAGATATATAATATTCGTATCCTTATAATTTTTTTTAAAATCATGTCCTCATAAGTCATTTTACACATAAACAACTAATACTAAACAACTAATTTTACCAAACATCAAATGACAAACAGCTAATGTAATCAGCTGGTTAAATCAACTAATATAATCAGCTATCAGCTATCAGCTGATAGAATCAGCTAACAGCTAATGCAATCAACAGATTGCCAAACAGGGCCGTTCTGTGTACTTTCTTCAGGTGACACTCACACCACCCGCTGACAATGAGAGTGGTTGGCATTTGTTGTAAGCAAAGATGGATTGTAAGAAAATAGAGTGGGGATTAGGGAAGTGATCAGGGAGAGTGCAAAATTTTTTTTGAGAGAGATTTCTTGAGGTAGTTTGTTGGTGATTGGGGAATCAACCGAATTGGTGTTTGGTTGTGAGGAATTTTTTTTAAATTTTTTTTACATACAGAAGAAGCAAAACACTGCTTAGTAAAGGGATTCAACTAGTAACAGCCACCCTGCGACACGGCGGGGAGGTGCGTGAAGAACATGGAGTCCTACTGGTAGGGTAAAATTGAGTTTAGCTAAAGAGTCCGCCAAAATGTTAGCTTCTCTGTAGACGTGTCTAATATCTACTTGCCAATCCTGATCCAAGAGCAGAGGGATGTGTCGAAGAATTGTGTTCCCTTAGAAGTCGTCACTATTATTGTTAAGGAGGTCGACGATCTCTTTGCAGTCAGAATGAAGTTGGACCAACGGATATCCCAGTTGGTAGGCTAAGGTCAAATCTTAGAGAACACCCCAGAGCTCAACTTCAATCGGAGTGCAAATGCCGATGTTCTGCGTCAATCACTTGATCCAACAGCCCGTGTGATCCCTGAGGACCCCGCCAGCGACCGCCTGTTGCCCTTGTGTCGTTATAGCGCCATCTGTGTTGAGGCGGACCCAGTTTGGAGGGGGTGGAGTCCACGGTGGGTTCCTCCAGTGCTCACCACGCCGTTGTCCTGTGATGGGGGCGTGGAATGTACGATCGATTTCTTTGCTTTGAGCGCGGACGGAGTGGAATAGGTGTCACATAGTAGGTTAGGTTCCAGTGAAGATCTCTTCGTTTCGAGAGGTCCAGAGTCTCCAGCAAGCAACAACAAACCACGTGCTCCAATGTGTGCCATCCTGCAGAAGGGAAACAGAAACTAAGTGAGTAGAAAGCCAGTAGCATAGAATAGTACCTGACCAGAACTCAGGAGGAAGTTGGTCTCGCAGTCTTGTCCATAATGCTTGACTTCGGATACAATCGCAGACCACATGTAACGATGTCTCCTTTTGGCCACAGTAATGACACGAATTGTTCTGCGTCAAATGTCGACGTCGTCATTCATGATTGGTAAGGAGAGCCTTGCGCAGCAGAAGCCAAAGAAAGGTTTTGATCTTTTTCGGGCCCTTCCAGTTCCACACTCCCTTCCATTTGCCATCAACACGGGACCAGTTTGGGGAGCTAATAACCTCGTGAGCCGAGGCCATAGAGAATTTACTGGTAGCAGTATATTTCCAGGAGGGTCGGTCTCCCCCCAGGTGGGCTTGGGGGGAGGGGGGATAACTGCAATTTTAGCAAACACTTCAGGTGGGAGATGCGGCACAAACTCTCCGCATTGCCATTGGCCATTCGCAGATGCGTAGCTGGCCATAGTACGATTAGCTTCCAGGGGTGATAGCGGAGTAGTGAGGTGGGCGATTAGGCGGGTGTCCTGGTCGATCCATTGGTCCAACCAGAACCTGGTGGTTTGGCGATTGCCCAAGCCCCATCGGATACTGTGAAGTCCGGTATCCCAAAGCAAAGAAATGTGCCACCACATATTAGAAGCTTTAGACCAGGGAAGGTCCCATAGGGGATGGTGGTCTTTCCATCCGTACTTTGCCTTGAACACCTTGTAGCAAACTTAACAAAAAATTAAGGTTAGATTAGAATTTAAAAAATTGAAAGTTTAAATATTTAATTATTATTTTTTAAAGTTCAGGCTATAATTATAAAAAACAAAAGTTAACCCAAACAAAAAATAAAAAAGTCATGATTAATATATTTTTTAGAATAAGTCAAATTTATTGTAAACCAAGCTTAATCATGGTTTTAGAAGTAATTTAAAAGCCAACCTTTCTTGTGATTCCAATTTTATATTACAAAAACAAACTAATGATTAAATAGTTGTGATCCTACACAAAGTAGGATTTTCTTCACCTTTCTCCATCTTTATTTCTTCTCTCCTTTTGTTGGAAACATAAAAAATAGAGTTGATGTTACAATTTTCAATACCAAGAACTTCCCTAAATATAGAAACAACATGTATGATATGCAAGCAAAGGACAAGATCAGGTTTACAATCTAGAAGGGCACTTCATTTCATGCATCCAAAAGGGAATTTCACAAGATAAGAGACATCCCCATCTTATTTTCTCATTTCTTGTTTTATGTCATCCAAAAAGAATAAGCAAATTCCATGGAATATATCTAGTGATCTTGGATACTCTAAACAACAAAGACAAGAAAAAGAACAGAAAGTAAGGATCATGGGAAAAATGAAATGACAAGGTTTGGATTGATTTATTGGCAAGAATAAGAAGATAGATTTGTAGAAGAAAGCAAAGAAAGTTTAGTTATACATGAACCCTTTATAGCATATAATAGACCAAGCTAAGAAACAACTGAACAAAGGTGAACATGACAAGTTGTATGTCGAAGTCTAAAAATACAGTACCTTCATCAGCACAAATCTTGAGTTCACGTGTGACCCACGACACAGAATCCTGAGATGTCATGTGCAGGTAAGTGGGTTATAGACTTAAGATGCCATTGTTAGAATGGGATTGGAGCTTGGACAACCAATGTGAGTAGCTACGCATGTAATAAGACAAACCTAAAACATACTGAGTGGGGTTATCTTTGAAAGATCACTTTCTGCAAAAAAATGTGTGGTTATGTTTAACTTGTATGTTACTGTAAGTGGATGGTGATACCACCACTTGCCTGATAGTGCTTAATTAAATCTAGAACTTGGCCAATAAGGAGACCACTCTCAAATTAGGCAATGTAGTTTCCACTTCACTTCGATTAAGGAGACATTTTCTTACTACTCAAATGTCAAAAGTAGAGATGATGTTAGTCCTGATGCCAAATTGTGATTACCCATTTGCAGTAGATTTTGAGTTTGGCACCAGCAAATGGTAAAAGAATTTTACAACAAATTTTGTAGAGGTCCTGACAAATGAAAGCAACAATGAAAGGAAAATCCAAGAAATGGAAAGAAAAGAAAGAGACTGTTTAGAGACAAGCACACACATAAGGTGTGAATAGTTATAAAAAAAAGCAAAATTTCTGTCCTGAGTAATATTTGAAGTTCTTTCAGGATAATAATAAGAGGAAGAGTAAAATTAGGTGGACCATTTTTTTGGTTTCTTTGATGAGGCTTAGAAATGTTTACCATATGGAAACCGACTTGTACTTTTTGCAAAATCTTGATCACAAGAGCGAACCAGTCTTTGAAATTTATCTGATAGTTCTTCATAAGAGTCGATATCTCTTGGCTGAACATGTCTGATTGCGATCTTTAGATGTTCCATTGTTGCTTCTGAAGCATCAATATTTTCCTGGCAGTGGACAGTATTAATAAATAATTAAGGTATCAAATGATACAGGCATAAACTAAAGGAATATAGGAAACCTCAAAGGCTGCAATGGCTATCTTATAGCAGATTAATGATATATTAGCTCTGGTATAGCCATCAGTTAGAGAAGCTAGATCTTTTATGCTCATATTAGAACTGCATGGAATCTTGTGCAAGTAGATGTGAAATATTTCTTCCCTGTCAGTTACATTTGGAGGTCCCATATATAGAAGTCAATCTTATTTTTACGAATACGTAGATAGAATTTTGAGTTATTGAGACTGATTGAGAAGAACGAATTGAATTTCATTTAATCTCTATACTCTGTATTTATACATTTTGCTGTCAACATTATTAACAACCTTTAACAGTAACTAACGTCTAACTGCTACTAACTCCTTCTTGACTAATTGACGCCTAAGACACTAACATACTCCTCCTATGTTAGGAGTCTTGAGACACGCCTACCCTGTTCCTCAAATAATTGAACCTTTTTCCTTCCACTGCTTTAGTGAATAGGTCGGCTAACTGTTCCTCTGTTTTGCAATACACAAGCTTTACTTCTCCTCCTTTCTGGATATCTCATAGAAAGCAACATTTCATTTTGAAATGTTTCGTTCTACCATAGAAAACTGGATTCAGAGAGATCGCTAGGGCTGCCTTGTTGTCAATTAGCACTTCTGTGCTTTCCACCACTGCTATACCTAGCTCTTCCATCATCTTCCTTAGCCAAATCGTTTGGTTCACTGTAGCAGTAGCAGCGATCAACTCTACTTCCGCTGTCGACTGAGCTACCACGCTCTGTTTCTTCGACCCCCATGAAAAACACCCTGAACCTAGACTGAAACAGTACCCAGATGTGCTTTTCATGTCATCGGATGAGCTTCCCCAGTCACTATCCGTGTATCCTTTCATTCTCAAATTTCTTATGCATCCGTATTTAAAACTGAAATTGCAGGTTCCCTTCAAATATCTTAGAACCCTCTTCGCTGCTGTTATGTGGATTTCTGTCGGTGACGCTATGAATCTCGAAAGCATGCTCACCGAAAACTGAACATCTGGTCTTGATGATGTTATGTACATCAGACTTTCGATGAGGCTCCTGTATCTTCCTTTGTCCATGGCCTTACTCTCGTCTTCCTTCTGCAATTTTTCTTTACTGTTCATTGGGGTTTTTGTTGGTTTGCATTCCAGCATATGGAATCTCTTGAGAATTTCTATGATGTACTTCCTTTGGCAGATGGAAATCCCTTTAGGATGTTGATGGATTTCCATTCCTAAGAAATACGTCATAATTCCCAAGTCTGTCATCTCGAATAATTTCTTCAATTTGAGCTTAACTCCTTCGATTTCCTTGGCATTGTTTCCAGTCAGAAGCAAATCATCGACATAAATACACATGTAAATGACTCTGTTCTCTTCCTTCCTCACGTAGCTCATTTTCACTTCTGGCAAATCCGATCTGTTGAAGGTAGGCATCTAGCTTATCATACTAAGCTCTTGGAGCTTGTTTTAGCCCATACAGCACTTTCCTAAGTCTGTATACATTCTTCTCTTTACCTTCAACAATGCATCCCTCAGGTTGATCTACGTAGATCTCCTCCTTCAGCTCTCCATTCAGAAAGGCAGACTTGACTTCCAACTGATGTACTAGCCATCCCTTCTCGGCAGATATACTTAGGATCAATTGGATTGTCTCCAGCCTAGCTGCTGGCGCAAATGTATCAGTGTAGTCCACTCCATTCACCTGAGAGTACCCTTGATGACCATCCTTGCTTTGAATTTGTTCAAGGTCCCATCCGAATTTACTTTAGTTTTGTAAACCCACTTGACTCCAATAACTTTTCTGTCAGTTGGTTTCTCCACAAGCTCTCACGTCTGGTTATTTTCAATCATTTTAATTTCCTCCACCATTGCAGCTAGCCACTCCTTGCTTTGTTTTGCTTCTCTGAAGCTTGCTGGTTCACAAAGAGTTAAGTTGCAAATTTGGTAAATATCAGATAGTAATCTTGTACCTCTTTTTGGTATGTGATCCACTTGATCACCAAGATCATCATTTGATTGCATTTCTGGTTCTACCTCCTCTTCACTCTTGTGTGAGTTGGTTTCTTCTACCTCTCCTTGTTCAACTTCTACTTCCATGTATGGTCTATCTCCATCTTCAAACCCTTCTTCAGATGTAATTTCAGGAAATTGAGCTCCACGCATCAGCATTTTCTGCACTGTGAGTTGTCTTCCTCCGGCTTTGACCAGTCCCACATCTCATTGTCAAGGAAGGTCACGTCTTTACTAGTCTTGACTTCCCTTTTGTTAGGAATCAAGATTCTGTAGCCTTTAGTAACTTCAGAGTAGCCAATGAAGACTTTTGTTGTTGCCTTGGTGTCCAGCTTGTTCCTTTTCTACTGTGGCACATAAGTGAAACAAGGAGAACCAAAGATCTTCAAATTTTTGAGGTTCAGTTTCCTCATGTGCCATGCTTCATATGCTGTCTTTTTCTCCAACGCCTTGGTGGGTAATCTGTTGAGGAGGAACACTGAAGTAGCAGCAGCCTCAGCCTCAGCCCAAAGGAACTTCAGTAGTGATTTTTCTTGGAGCAGACATCTAACCATTTCCATGATGGTTCTATTCTTTCTTTCACTCACCCCATTCTGTTGAGGTGAGTATGGCACAGTCAGCTGATGAATTATTCCACTGTCTTGACATATTTTCTCCATTTTCTAATTCTTGTACTCAGATCCATTGTCACTCCTTAGCATCTTGATCTTCTGCCCACTCTGATTTTCTGCCATTTTCTTGAACTTCTGGAAGACTTCAGGTACATCTGCCTTGGATTTTAGGAAGTAGATCCAACAATATCTTGATTTGTCGTCAATGAAAGTGACAAATAATTAGCTACCGTGCAGGGATTCAACAGACAAAGGTCCATATACATCAGTGTGGACCAATTCAAGTTGCTCGGATGCTCTCCACTTGCTTTCCTTAAATGGCAATCTCACATTCTTTCCCTGTATACACGAAGTGCACACCTGTTGCTCAGCTTCTAGAGTTGGAACTCCTTGAACTAGGTCTGATTCTGACACTTTATCAGCCCCTTCCAATGAGGATGTCCAAGTCTCTTGTGCCAGATACTTGCTACTTTGACACTTGTGTTTAATGCTTACTGATGCTGATCAAATAGATTCGGCACATAATCTCTATCCTTACTATAATCTTGAACAACAGTTTCCCATCTGATGTTGTAATTGTGCAGAAGCCACCTTGGAAGAGGACTGAATATCCTTTTTCAATCAGCTGGGAAACACTAAGGAGGCTTTGCTCAAGATTAGGTACGTAGAGTACTTCTTCAAGTGTCTTTGGACCCTTCATGCTTTCAATCACCACAGCTCCTCTTCCCTTAGTTGATATCAATTGACCATTTCCAATCTTTACTCTGCAGATGTAATTCTTGTCCAGATTCTTAAAAATGCTCAGATTACTTGTCATTTGGTTCGAGCAACCACTATCCACAATCCAACTGTCTACTGAAATTGTGGTGTTGTGGCAGGAGGTAACAAAGAGCTGATTTTCTTTTTCTTGGTAGCAACATGAGCTTCCCCTGAATTCTGCTCTTGCTCCTTGCTTCTACAGAACCTATCAAGGTATCTGAGCTTTTTACATTTCCTACATTTAACATCAGGCCTTCTCCAACACTTATAATGAGGGTGATTAGTCTTACCATAATACTTGTAGGGATCTTTCTTGGACTGAGGTGATGTTACTGAGTTTTCTTGCTTTTCTTATTTCTTGCCATCTATAGCTCCTTTGTTCCAGCCTTTCTTCTTCCCCCCTCCATTTTGTTTCTGACTTGCCCTGAGTGCTCCTTCGGTGACTTCAGCATTTCTTAGAGCTCTTCTTTGCTCTTGGGCTTGCAGAAAACTCATTAGCTCTGACAACTTTAGATCTGCCATGTCTCTGGTATTCTCCAAAGAGATGATCGTTGCTTCGAACTTTTCTGGGAGGGAAATAAGCATCTTCTGTACAATCTTTTCATCTTCAAACCAACTTCCAAGAAGTCTGATCTTGTCCGCAAGATCCTGCAATTTTGCCGCATATGTCTTGATAGCCTCATCCTTTGCCATTTGGAGTTTATCGAACTCCTTCATCAGGTTAATAATCTTTATACTCTTTACTCTCTCATCTCCTTCATACTCAGCCTTTAAGTAATCCCATATCTCTTTGGCAGTTTTGAGATGTATAATTCTTGTGAATAACGAAGGACTTACTGCTGAGTAGAGGCAAGACTTGGCCCTGGCTTTTCTGGTAAGTCTTTCCCTCTGACGTTATTTCATCACTACAAGGTATGTTTGCATCTTTATTGCCCACAAGTCCAGTCCTTCAAGGTATGTTTGCATCTTTACTGCCCAAATCTGGTATGACTCTCCATCAAATAATGGTGCTTGCATGCTTGGAAATCCTTCCATCGTGGTGTCTGTACTCCTTCTGCCTGCAATACTTTCTTATTCGAAGAAAGAACTTCCAAGAACCTCTCCATAGACCCCTTAAAATCCTTCAATAAATGCTCTAATACCACTCTTATTTTAAGAATGGGTAGATAGAATTTTGGTAAACCTTTAGAAGACTAATTTGAGAAGAATGAATTCAACATTTCATTAATTCTCGTCTGGAAGTATTTATACATTTTCTACATTGGCTGTCAACAATTATTAACAGACTTAACTAAAAAACTAACTGCTAATTGTCAATAACGTCTTGGTGAATCTCTAGACTTCTAAGACTTGAACAATGAGAGCAAGAAATTGATAATGGAGGTGCCGATAACAAGAAATTGATTATTCTCCTTAAATATTCAAAATGATGTTGCTAAATACCTACAAGCATATATAAAGGAGGAATATTGGCTTTGGTACTTGAGGTCTGGTTATATAAACTTTAATAACTTAAATTTGCTACGAAGAAAGGTGACTATAAAATATTTTCCTTCCATTTATCATGTTAATCAAGTATATGACGTTTTTCTCCATGAAAAGCAAACTAGAAAAAAAATTTTCCTAAGAAGCTACATTAAGAGCAAAGAAGCCATTAAAGCTTGTCCAGACGAATATTTATGGACCGATAAATCCAAGTTCTTATAGCAAAATGAGGTACTTTTTTCACTCTTCATTGATGAATTTAGCTATAAAACTCGCATATATTTTCTTTGAAAAAATTAGAGGAGTTCACTGTGTTCAAGAAGTTCCAATCTGTCGTAGCAAAGGAGAGTGGCCATGAAATTAAAGACGTTAGATTTGATAGGGGAAGATAGTTCAAAACCAGAAAATTCAACAACTACTATGAAGATAATGGTCTATGTCATCCTTTAATTGTGTCACTGCCAAGGTCTTTGCAACAAAATGATATAGCTGAAAGAAAAAAGTAAAGCAATTCTTAACATGATGTGAAGCATGTTGAAAAGCAATAAGATGTCAAAGGAGTATTAGGTTGCAGGTGTAAGCTATTCAGTATATCTATCTAATAGGAGTGTCTCTAAAAGTCTTTCCAAAATTACTCCAAACAGAAGCATAGAATGGAAGAAAACTAAGTGTAAAGCACCTACGAGTCTTTTCAAAGTATAACTTATGCCCACATTTCGGATGAATGGCACACTAAACTTGATGATAAAATCAAAAGTTAGTTTCCATCGGTTGTGACATGATATCAAAAGGTTACAAGCTTTATATTTCACTTAATGGAAAGACTATTGTGAGTTTGATGAAGAAGTTTTATAGTATTGGATTATTAAAGAGAATGAAGACAATAATTTCAAGTTTTAAACAAGAAGCCCGATGCTACCAAAATATGGAAGAAATTTATGAGGTCTTTTGAAAAACTAAATGATTAATTTAACCTCCTTTGTCTGTTTGCTGACTATGAGCCTTTCAAAAAGTAGCAAAAGACAAAAGACAGTTACGTACCATGGATGAGGAGATCAAGGCACTAAAAAAGAACGACATATGGGAGTTGGCAACACTTCCTAAAGGCCACAAGGCGATTAGTGTCAATTATGACGTGGTGGTTGCTCCTGTAGTCCGCTTAGAAATTATAAGACTTATCATCTTTCTAGCAGCAAAGAATAAGTAGAAAATCTACTAAATGGACGTAAAATATGCATTCTTAAATCACTATCTTAAAGAAAAGGTCTTTATTTAGCAACCAATAGATATGAAGAAAAGGGGCAAAGTGACAAAGTTATGACGTTAAAAAAGGTTTTTTACAGCCTAAAACAAGCCCTAAGAGCTTGGCATAGCTGTATAGATCGCAACTTTCAAAAAAAGAGTCAATGGATCAACATAAACATTAAGACACTGGACCTATATGTTGAACAACATAAATCTACTTATGTCAAGGTAATACAGACCGAAGTCAACATCAACTGGTCACGACAACTGCGGAGACTTCAGGGCGGCGAATAACTAGAACGCTTAGCCATCACTTCTTTGAAAGCTTGGCCCTCAAGCCAATACTCTGATGGAAGAGTTGGTCAATCCAAGTTCAGTTTATTCGCCCGTCTTATGTGTCTCCTTCTTGGAAAGAGAAACTTCTATTCTATTCGACCGTCTAGGCAACTCTCTTGTTTTTATTTGTTTGTAAAGCATTAGGTATTTTAAAGGTTGGCAATATTAATCTAGAATTAATATATTAAATTTATATTAGTCAATCTTGAAATTAAAAATTAACTTAAAAATTCAAAAGATTGAATCTTCTACTACTAAAATATTACAATATTGATATAATTAATTAATATGAAGTCGATTTAGTATATAAATTTAAAATTTTAATATTCAAAATAACATGTTCCAGTGTTACTTAACTCAGGTTAAACCTAACCAAATTCGGACCGGCCACCACTAAAGTGATGATATCATTTACATTCAACACTTTTTATAGTACTGTTGTAAAGGAAAGTAGGTCACCACTTCCACTTCTTGGAAAGTGGGGAGAACCTAAATAATTAATAACATGCTGGCCTTTATTTGGCATTTGTTGGCAGTCGAAATCAAATCAGATCTTTAATCTCGTACAATCTCAGTAAATTATTTCGTGAGATTCGTACAGATTTTTATGTGAATTTGAGGTAAATAAATGACTAGATTTATTAGATATAATAAAACACCATAATATTAAACAGAAGATTTTAACTCAGTCGACATCTTTCCGGTACAAACTAAATTCTTACGATTATAAATTAAGCAGAGCTATACATTGTGAAACCCAAAGTGTAGCTAGAGGTCCAGAAATGGCTGCTGAGTTTTTGGCACCTCAACGTAAACCTCATGTAGTGTTCATCCCATTCCCTGCTCAGAGCCACATGAAATCAATGCTTAAGCTAGCAAAGGTACTGCACCACAAAGGTTT
>JANZLC010014096.1:0-11382 GCA_026413385.1 Erythroxylum gracilipes
GGTTAAGCTACGCCATTTGATCCAGATAAAAGATATTAAAGTGACCCAATAAATGATCTAGTTCAAGGGGTCAAAGTCTGGGTAGAAAATGGGTCCCGATTAGTGTGGACCGGGTCCATATTGGCCTTGTGATGGGGAAGCCCGATATGGAAGCTATATAAAGGTAAGGTCTCCTACAGTTACTCAGAGAGCAAGAGAAGCTGCTCTCGAGCATAAGGTTCCTGACCCGTTAAGGAAGCTCAGGATTTGAGGAAACTGTAGAAAGGCCTTGCCCGTGAGTCGGTGAGCACTTTTTGCTAAAGGACCCGAGACATTCGGAGACGTTTGGAGCTCGGAATCGGCATCAGAATCAGAGATGGAACCGAAATCTAGGTATTTCGCATTACCTTCGTTTTTGATCCTTTCACGGGACCCTGAGGTATGTAATAAGGTCCCCTCTACGTACTAACACTAAATACCCCCACCCTTGCATTTGTAAGTTAAAAGTGGAAGAACTTGGGTATATGTCAATATTCTCAGCCAAAAAAGCAAGATACACTCGAGAGACACATTTGACATTCACCTCAAAGCATTCCTAGGAAATTGGAACTCTTTTCAGTTTTCCATGACCAGAAAAAAAAGAGTAACAATAATGCAACTATCAGTGCCACTAGGAGTCAGCTGAAGCTCCATTTAGTAGTACCATTACGTATATATACAGGTAACAGATCAAGATCTGAATTCCAGTCAAAAGGTTATTTCATTAATCAAACAAGAACTAACGATGTAGGCAATCCTTTGGTGGCCTTAATGAGCATTTTCACATATTCACACTCAACTTTTTAACCAAAACTCTGTATAGCCAAGGAAAAGAAAACAAGTCAGAAGTCACATACATTAACGAAAAGAGAGATAATTTCCTATTGGTTGCATTAACTTGGTTCATATTTATATGTGTGTGTGTGTATACATTCTTACATTGTTTTCAAGTACAAAGTTAGACAGTTGATTTAAAGAAGCCAATCTGTTTGTATTCTACTCTTTATTTTTCACAGCATCCTGCATCACAATACATATGAAACGAAACAAGTACGGGCTATTTAAACGAATAGCATTTAACAACTTCAATCGATTAAATCTCTAACAAGAAAAACCGTCAAGTTAAATGATTTCCACAATTCATTGAAAAAAAAATCGCAACATTAACATTCCATGCATAATCACTACAACATTCTAAAAAAAGGTCAAAGGCCAAGCAATGGATTATCCTTTTAGCTCTATCTCTGCTCACTGGCTTACAGAATAAATCTTAAACATATTCAAGCATTATGATCCTTTTGAATGTAAATTATGGTGGACAACTAATTACATTACGATCCATTCTTGGGCTTCATCCAATAGAGAATTCGAGCATATTAGGAGAAAATTTTCAGAATTTGTACTTTACTTCTTATCATATTGTAAATGTAAAGCAACACAAGGAAAACAAAGCAAAACATGGTTTATACTTGTAAAGATGCTTTAGTAGGTAATGTTGAGCCTTCCTTGCTACATTTTCTTAATTTATGGTCACAATTATCACATTTTCTACATTTTTGCACTTGTCCCTTTTAAGATAACTTGTTTGAATTTTCTTATTTTTTAGGCTCACTTTGTCCTTTTTTTTCTCTCTATTTTGGACTTCTTTAGCATGACTCTTTTATCTAATGGGTATATTACCTACATATCAATTGTAGGCCAAAAAATTCACCCCTAATAGGTTGTAGCATATGGTCATACACAATGGGGAACCAAGCTTTCTTACAGTAATAATCTACAAATAACTCCACCTTTTGTTTAGAATGATGAGTAACACTTACGGCATGTTTACAAAGGCATCTATATAGATCACATACCTGACAACTACAAGTTTGTTATTTATTAATCCTCAAAGTATAATTGTCATTACTCCTTGAATTTTCATATGCCCATCTCCATTCTATACTATTCTCTATTAAATTGCATCTTTTTAATTCTTTTCCAACTTCATACAATTATTTGTGCAATATATGTCTTCCATCTATATACAAATTGTCTGTAAATCAAACTATAACTCTATTGTAGATCTAGAAATACTAATTAACTTTCAACTCATGTATATACTTATGCAACTCGACATATTCATTGACAAATTCTATTACCCTCTTAAGTCAAAAATCATTAACATATTCATCTTCAATATTCCTATCACTAAACCCTTAATTGTAATTAGCTTAATCCAACGTAACACCAATACTTCCTTCATCGTCATGATTATCTCTATTATACTCATCCCCTTCCTTAAAATATTTTTAAGATGTCTCTCATCCTTTCCAATAAGTTCCTCTCTTCTATTTATAGGTAATATGTCAGGTGGAATAACTTGTGGGTCTAACTTATATGAAACATAAACATAAACCAATCTATAATTTTTCATCAAATTGATGAGCCTAATATAACTTTAATTTGATTGGATAAGTATCAATGACTTACTAAATCTAAGCCATAGTATCCTATAGTATACCTTGATAACATGAAAGTTCCCTAAGGCTTTTTCCATCTCATATATTTGTCTATAAGTCATATAATCAACATTGGCTTTTTTAAAGATTCTTGTTTCTCTATTAAAATCAGTTAACTTAGGTTCTAATTTGAATTTATGACCACAAAAAACCCCTTTATACCTCTATATTGAGTCATTGTAATCATGTTTGAAATCATTAGAAAATATTCCATTAAAATTGAACAATACAAAGTAGATTCAGGAAAACTATATATTGTCAATGTCCAAGCATGTTCCATAAAGATGGTATAAGTCCATCTCAGGAGTTTTATATTGAAAATAACTCTAAGTAAGATGACAAACTAGAAATAAGTTCAAAATATTTTAGTATATAGAAACCATAAATGCCAAGTTCAACATGTATAAAATAAACATATAATGCAACAATATATAATGAAATTTTATATGCCACAATATATTAAAGTAAATAAATTGGTTAAGAGATGGTGACTTGTATAATTCTATCTTGACATAGAAGACTACCATAAATTAGCTTACATCCTTCTAAATCTCTAGGCCTGATGGGTTTACTTGGGTTTTTTCAACAAATCTAGGAGATAACTAGCAATTTATTCAAATAAGTTGTGCTAGAGTTCTTACCCTCTTGTAAGATGTTAAAGGAGATTAATCATACTTATTTATTTCTTGTTCCAACTTCATTGGCAGACTACAGACTATCTTATATTGCAACACTGTTTATAAGGTAATTGCTAAACTCCTTGCCAACATGTTGAAAATTTCCTTAAAGATAGTGGTAAACTCAGTTCAAGGTGCATTCATACAAGGAAGGTTTATAGGGGATAATATTCTTCTTATGCAAGAGATCTTGAAAGATTATAACTCTGGGAAAACTATTAAAAGCTACTGCTAGAAGATTGACTTCTTTAAGGCGTTTGAAGTGGCACTTCATACAAATATGCCTAGAAGCTCTTGAATTCCCTACAAAATTCATTGAATGGATCTGATATGCTTAAATTTTGCTTCAATCGGTATACTTGTAAATAGGATTCCTACTAAGCCTTTATCTTGTTCTAGAGGAATAAGACAAGGGGATCCTCTTTCTCCTAATCTATTTACTCTATTTATGGAAGGCCTCTTTTGAATTATCTACAGGATCATTGGTTCTAATAGTAGATTTCACTATCATCATAAATTTAATGTTTATCTCACCCAATTGATGTTTCCAGATGACTTAATTCTTCTTTCAGGAGCTGAAACTCATTCAGTGATGATGCTAAGGAACTTTTTAACCTATTTTCTAGATGGTCAAGATTGAAAGTGAATGCAGAGTAAATCAGATTGTGTTGCTCTAAAGATATGAAGAATGCTGATGAAATTTCCAGGATAACTAAGCTACCAATTTAAGCTCTTCCTTTAAAATATCTTGGAGTCCCAATTTCGCATACAAAGCCTAAATATTATGATTGTATCTCACTTATTGAAAGTATCAAAGCTAGAGTTAATGCTTGGCAAAATAGATTCTTGTCACTTGCTACAAAGGCCACTTTGATAGTTTCAGTACTTAGAAACCTTTATGTTCGTTGGATCTCTCACATCATTCTACCTAGGAAAGTAATCAAGGAGATCAAGGGCATTTTGAAAGCTTTTTTATGGTTTGGGAATTCTGACAATTATAAGAAAGAAAAAGTCAAATGGAGTAAAGTGACTATTTCTAAAAAGCAAGGAGGATTAGGGATCATTCCTATTATTCCAATGCAAAAAGTACTCTTGTCCAAAAGAATTAGGAGGCTATTCAAAGTCAAAATTGCTATTTGGTTAAACTGGTAACATGAAACATATCTAATGAGTGAAAGCTTTTGGCAATTGTCAATCTTTAGGGAATACTTTTGGTTTTTCTTACAAATGTTGAAATTGAGATGAGTTACGTACCCTTGGATTAAACAAGTGCTAGGGAATGGAGAGGATATCTGGGTGTAGTTTGATAATTGGACTAAATATAGTCCACTTATACAAAGGAGTGAATTATCCGTACTTGCTAACAGACTTCCACTTAACACTAAATCTTCCTCATTGATGAACCTAAGTTTATAGGTAGGCAACTTCAAAGGGTTCAAGTTATTGGAGGAATATCTCCCCCAGGTCACTCATAGGCATAGGCAGGACTCAGTTTCCTGGAAACCTGATTCATCTAGAGTTTTTACCAACAAATCATGCTATAAGGCATTGCTAGCTGAGGGAGAGAATGTACCTTAGTTCAACCTTTTATAGAAGCATTCACTAAATCATAAGGCTTCAATATTTACCTGGTTAGTTATTAAGAACAAGATTCGTACTATGAATAGATGGTTTAACTCTTATGACTTGATCTGTGTTCTATGCAAAGAAGTAGAAGAAGATAGGGAATACTTATTCTTTTAATGCAAATACTCAAAACTTCCATTCCTAGGAAATAACGCATCTGAACCAAATCCTTTACCTCAAATTCAGTGGCTAGAAGTTCCTTTATTTTCTTCATCTTTAGTGTATCATCCCCTATCAAGACAATATCATCAGCATATATGTCCATAATCATCTTTTTTCCATTATCAGAATGTTTAAAAAACATTGTGTGATTTGAATCTCCTTGTTGATATTCATGCCCTTTTATTACTTTCGCAAACCTATCAAACCACACTTTTGGAGACTGTTTTAACCTATACAAGGATTTTTTCAGCTTGCAAACTTTGTTTTCTCCACCCTTCTCACATAATCCTAGAGGTTGCACCATGATGGCTTCTTCCTCTAATTCCCCATTTAAGAAAGCATTCTTGATGTCCAATTGTTGTAAGGATCAGTCCAAATTTACTGTCTGGATAGGAGGACTCAGATAGTGTTTAGTTTTGCCACTGGTGTAATCGTCTCTTTGTAGTCGACACCATATGTTTGAGTAAACCCTTTCACAACCAGCCTCGTTTTATATCTTTCCACTGAGCCATCAACTTTATATTTTACAGTGAATACCCATTTACATCCTACAATTTGTTTTCCTTTTGGTAATTCTACCACATCCTATATCCTATTTTTCCTTAAAGCTTTCATTTCCTCCATCACTGCCTTACTCCATTCGGGCACTTCTAAGGCTTCATGAACATCCTTTGGAATTCTAATCATGTCCAGGTTAGTGGTAAAAGCATGACATGTTTTAGACAAGATTATAAGATACAAACTGTGAGATAGGGTATAGAGTACATGATCGTGGTTTTTTTAAAAAAGCAATAGGCAACTCCATATCATTTGGTTCATATTTTATTTTTTGATTAACAGGTAGTTATGGGTTGGTTGGAGATTCCACCAGATCCTACTCATATAGTGCTTCAGGTGTGAAGTTTTCCTGGGACTTTTAGTTTGGCCTTTGTGAGTAAACCAGTATTTCCTTGTCCTTTTTCTCTCTTACCTCTTCCCTGAGATTTGATTCTAGTAATACAATATGGGTTAGTAATTGTGCTTCGTTTGAATTCTCCCTCTGAAGTGAAGGTTTTGGGTAATAGGGCGTAGTTTAAAAAAAGGTAACATTAAAGGTAACAAACATCTTTAGAATGATTGGGTCATAACATTTATACCCCTTTTGTGTATGAGAATATCCAATGAAGACACACTTGATGGGCCTAGGGTCTAATTGAGTACGATGATGGGAGTGAACATAAACAAAGATTGTACATGCAAATATTATTAGAGGAAGATTCAAGTTAAGTCGTAAGGTAGGAAAATGTTCACGAAATTTGTCTAGTGGAGTGGCAAAAGATAAAATTTTTCTAGGCATTCTATTAATGAGATATGTAGCAGCTAGGATAGCATCCCCAAAAAAGGTTTTTGGCATTTTAGTAGTAAAAAGTAGAGCTCGGGTAGCCTCAAGGATATGTTAATTATTCCTTTTAGCAATTCCATTTTACTGAGGAGTGTCTACACATCAGCTTTGATGGACTATACCATGCTCAAGAAGATAAGAACCCAAAGTTTGGTTAAAGTATTAAATCCCATTATCTGTATGCAAGATTTGGATTTTTGTATGAATTTAGGTTTGGAATATAGACTGGAAGTTGATAAACACTGCCCTAACTTCTATTTTATCACGTAAGAGATAGGTCCAATAAGTATGGGTATGATCATCAATGAAAGTGATAAACCACTTGGTGTTTGTTCGATTGGGTATATGAGAGGGACCCTATGGATCATAGTAAATGGCCTTGATGGTTTGTAATTGGTTGGGGGGAAAGGTATGTTGGTGTTTGACATACTCACAAATTTCACAACAAAAATCAAGTGGTCTTTTATTAGAAAAAATAGAAGGTAATAATTGTTTCATATAATGAAAATTCGGACGACCCATATCCTAGCATGCCATAACATAACTTCACTAATTTTAGGGATAGATGCAGAGAAGCATTCTGGTTATTTGAAGTAGTCTCCCCTAAATAGTATAGTCCCTCACACTTCTTAACATTGCCAATCGTCTTCCCTGATGTTAGATCCTGAAAGATACAATAAGAGGCAAGGAACTTAGCAGAACAGTTTGAGGTTTTTGTCAGTTGACTAATGGATAACAAATTGTAAATTTTTTTTGGAAAATGTAAAATAGGTTCTAGGACAATAGAATCAGAAATATGTATACTCCCTCTCTCAGCAACAGATGAAAGTGACCTATCTACAATCTTTACTTTCAAATTTCTAGCTCAAGGTGAGTAAGTTTAAACAATTGATATGCATTAGTCATATGATCAAAGACACCAGAGTCAATAATCCAAGATGCTTGTGCTTGAATTGTAGTATTTAATGCATTTATAAAATTACCTCTTTGAGCTAGGGATCCAGAAGGAATATTATTGGAAGGCCAACCTGAAGTTTGAAACAAGGTAAAGACTTCGTATAATTTTTCCAACTATTCTAAACTAAATTTTACCTTAGACTAACTGATCTTTTCCTCCTGGTTTATGGTAGCTTGATAGTCATGGTTTTTATTTTGTTTGGGCTTCCAATTTGTTGATTTTCCATGAATCTGCCAACACTTATCCTTAGAATGACCTAGTTTATTGAAATGATCACATATGGACTTTTTCTTTTATTGATTTTGATTGGGCCCTATATTAGAGCTATGGATCCCACTTGGTCCACCCTTATTTGTGATCTATGAGATACCAAAGTTAAGTTTTCTTCTAATTTATTTCGAATGCCTCTGGTCAACATAACCTGTCGTTGGCTCTCCTCTCCTCTCTTCTTACCTCTGAGAAGACTTCCCGTAAAGTGGGTAAAGGGCGTCATCTAAGAATCCTTCCTCGCACATCATCTAGTTCACAGTTTAGCACAATAAAGTACTCAAATACTCTCCCATTCTCCACTTTCTTCTTATACCTAACACTATCCGATATACAATCCCATTCTTCTTCTATACTTATTCTTGCCATAAACCCATCATCTCCATATAGTAATCGGTCACTTCCCTCTCTCCCTGTTTCATCTACCATAATTGTGTTTTAATTTCAAAGGTTTGGGAGGCGCTTTCGGCATCTGAATATGTTTCCCTAACAGCATCACATACCTCTTTCACTGTAGGTAGAAATAGGTCTTCCAGATTGAGGCCTTTATTAAATTGACCAGCCATGCAATCACCATCAAGTTTTCATATCTCCACTTTTGTAGTGCAACAACATTGGTGGAAGGTTGTTTGTTCACCTCTCCAATAAGATACCCAATCTTCCCTTTTCGATCGATAATCAATCGGATTGACTGTGCCCATTCTTTAAAATTTCTTCCATTTAGCTTCTCAATTGTGAATTAGAAGAACGAGCTCTCGATCCCATTAGGACCCATATTAGGAATGGTTTCCTTTTCATCGAGGGCTTTAAATATAGCTGATCCTCTATTTGTGACTCCAGTTTCTGTCATGGATGCCACTGTCTATAGATCAATCTACTCTGATACCATGAAGATTTGAGAGAAAAAACAAAACTCACAAATTTTGATCTTCCGAAGAACATCAAAATGAATGTGCTATACCACTACATGTTTGCCTTTAAAATAAAGAGTAACAGGATAACACACCCCAACTGTTGTCCACTTCTTATTAAATCCAAAGGTTTCACATAATATAACAGATAAGTACTATATGAGAAAATTAGCAGGTTAAAGATCGTTACCTAAACTTATCTTCTTTACTAGATGATCAACCTAAGATTATATTATGTACTTCTCATAACATAGAATAAAATACATTAAGAGATGATGAGGAGATGCGATAGAGGAGAAAAAGATGGGACGAACTAACATATTGAGATTTCAGTCGCTTGACTAGGGATTTTAAATGAAGAGATGACGAAGAGATGTTCGTGAAGGAGAGCATTGATTTTCAGATCAAGATAAATCACAAAGGATATGTCCATTAAGGAGGGAGAAAATGAAGAGACGATAAGGAAATTTCACATGAAGATAGGTTGTGCAATTAAGGTTCACGTCTTGTGAGATTTTTAAATAGTTTTGGGATTGGAGATGAATTCCATAATTCAAGTTGAGTCGAACTGTTGGGATTTTCAAATAAATTGGAATTTTCATAATAGGGTAAGTTAGGGTTGATTAGGTAAAATGAAATTAAGTTTAATTTAAAATTAGGAGTAATTAGGAAAAATATGAAATTGGAGTTAATTATGTTTAATTAAGATGATTTTAAGTTAGTAAGACTCAGTGTCACATGTGTTCTATGTGATACTATAGGTTCTACTTATAAAAAATAAAAAATGTTACGTATTAACATAGAATTTATATAATAGAGTCTTAACCTCATTAAAAAATTCATTAATTGAAGTTTAAAATTAAATAATTTTGAAACGTTATAATTCTTTTTATGCACTCTAAAATATTAGGATCTGACATAATATAAATGTTAATATTAAAAATGAAATAGTTGCCATAATGAAAGTGTCATCTTCAAGGTACTTCGATTAGAATAACAGAGAACGAAGACCCTATAAGAGCATACCTTAAAGACAAATCAGCTCTTTAAATGACTTTTAAGAGAGTAAACTTGAAGTTACATATAATAATAAAAAAGTCATCATATTTAATACAATTTTTTAAGATATTAAATAGTGAATTCTTTTTTTAGAAATTACAAAATTGTCATTAAAAATTAGAGAAGTTTACATTTGGGAAGGGTTTCGCTCACGTGCGAAAGACCACTTAGTTCACATAGTACAAGAAGTTAGCAGAAATGACGACATTCAACAAAAATACCTAACGTTTGTCAATTAGGGTAAAATAAACCTTGTCTTTCTCGAATCTTCAAACCTTTACTCGATTAAAATGGATGATTGATGATGCTCTGATGCTCTGGAGGTGATGCTTGCAGAGGCTCCAAGGAACAACCTCTTCTCCGTTCTTCGCTCAACCAGCTACTCTTCTCAAGTAACCGACTATTTAAACACTGTTTGAACAATAACCCATATTAATGATAGGGAAGTGAATAAATAGCAATGTTCTTCATGTTGTGTTCAACCCAGAAAAAGGGGGAATATTTTTAAGTACATCAGTACTGAACAATTTCTCAATTTCCTTAGAATTGCAAAGAAACATCTGCTTGTATAATCCTAGGTTCAATTGTGAACTGTCGTTTGAATTTAATTTCTGCATTGTGGATTGAGTAACTAATTCTTTGGAAATATCTGAAATGGCTATTTCTATATTCTCCATACAAGAGTCATTCTCCTACTACAGTATAGGTTTAACTGACTGATGATCAGTTGGTCCCTTATGCTGACAGTAGTGAGTTCTATAAGAGAGATTATTGAAGTAGATTGATCTTTAAACCTTATGATATTCCTCTCTTTCCAAATAACTTCGAAACATGTAGCCACCGAGAGTAGTATCATAGCCCTATCATATTTTGAAATGTTCAATTTATGTAGATCCTGTATGATATTTGTGAGTCTGCCATAGTTGAAATCAGGGGCACATATAGTAGAAATTTTTGCCCATATTCCTCTTGAGAAGACACATTCAAAGAAGAGGTGGTCTCTAGTTTCATCCTTTAGATTGCATAAGATACATAGTTTAGAGGAGGTTAGGAATTTCAACCTATCCAAGGTACTCAGACTGTCCCACATTGCCAGCTATAGTAGAAAACTTACATTAAGTCTAAGGGCCTTATTTCAGATCAAAGCATCCCACCCTACTCTTTTTTCAAACATTCCCCTCATCTTTTTGACTTCCATAGCAGTAATCACAGAAATAGGAATACCCTTCCATAAATAATTATCTCTCTCCCTATGACTTCTAAATTGATGAATGTGCATAAATGTAGTCTCATCTGAGGATAGAGCCCAGTTTCCATTCCTTATTATTTCTTAGAGCTTAGTATCCTTAGGGAATCAATTCAAAAGGGAATTTTCCAGCTAGTTTTGTATTAAAGGTCCATTTCCTGACCAGTTATCATACCATAAGGAAACCTGCCCCTATCTGGCAAGTAATGTGCTGATAGATCTCCTCCCTCATTCTAAGAAGTTAGTTTAAAAACAAGTATAACTGACTTGGTTTTTAGAGCCCCAAAACTCCTTCCTTTTAGTAAATAAGAATGAATCCATTTGGTCCACTTTGATTGTTTATCACTAAGGAGTCTCAAAATCCTCTTGGACATAAGAAATACTCCCTCCTATCCAAAATAAAAGTCGTTTTAGAGGGATGCGCACTAATTAAGAA
The DNA here is from genome assembly GCA_026413385.1 of Erythroxylum gracilipes. Lineage (NCBI taxonomy): Eukaryota > Viridiplantae > Streptophyta > Magnoliopsida > Malpighiales > Erythroxylaceae > Erythroxylum > Erythroxylum gracilipes. The sequence goes on from JANZLC010014096.1 coordinate 11,243, forward strand.
AGTTAATGAAATGTTTGATATACCCTTATTAATTGCATATTAAAGTGTCTTGAAAATATAATTTGTGTAATCTGTGTAATTAAGATGTGAGAGAAATTAAAGGGTAATTTTGAAAGTAAAATCATAAACATGCATGAAAA
>JANZLC010014173.1:0-11376 GCA_026413385.1 Erythroxylum gracilipes
AGGAATCACATACAGGTCCTTCAAACGGTTGTCAAATGCATAGTGCCCTTGTCATTACTTTTAGTTCAAGTTGTACAACATGAATCTCACAAAAGGAAGGGACATTAACATATGCATTTCTTTTCTATCAATTATGAACGTATCATGAGAAAATCTCCTGTTAATTATATAAACGGTTGGAGGTCTATCTGCATTTGATTTTTCATATTAAATGATGTTAACTATAAAACCTTGTATCTTTATTTTTTTAAAAAAAGGACATGCAGATGTTTTATCAGTGTTCCCAGATCCGATACTTACTCCTCTCTTACAAAGCCTGACAGAACTTTCAGCAAAGATTCAACAGTGGTAAAAATCTTACAATCCTCTACACCTTTTGTGGACATTTTCCTATCTCTACTCGAACATGTTTAGAATATAATACAAGAATCTCTATAATACAAATTCTAGGCAAGGTTTGAATAAGTTAAATTTTTCTCAACGGTTTGCCATAATAAAAAACCCATCAATATCTTACCCCAAAAAAAAAACCCAGCAATAACAATATTGAATAATGAACCACAAGAAAAAAGACAAATGGGTTTGCTGTTGTTTGAATGCATAAGCAAAGCAAACCCATAAATCTAGGAACACAGCACGTTAAACTATACCTCTACTCAAGGCTCAAGCTTCTTATTGATTTAAATCAGAAACAGAATAGACAAAGCTTCCATCTAAGGGGGGCATTACTAATCATTACAAATCACATGCCACCCATCTTCATACTCTAGACCAAAGACAGAACAATTTAAGCTTTGTGGGTTTTTTCACGTGAAGAGGGAAATGATTAGAAGATGGTTTAGAACAAAAATCATTGAAGCAGAGGAGAGGTGGGAGCAGGAAATATGCAAGAAAATGAAATAAATGGAGGTAGAGAAGGTAGGTAGAGATACAGGTGTGAAGGTGTAAAACCTTAAATTGCTGGAGTACTCAAAAGAGCTTTCCTCTGCTTGAGAAGATGATCAAATGAGCTGCTCCTGGGTGGGTGAAACAAAGCAATAATTAATATAACAAAAAAAGGAGAACATAAATTGCAGTGTAAAGGAGGAAATCAAGATCAAGAAAAAAAACACCTAACCATAAAAAGGATTAGAACATATCGTCGAGCAGAGGCAGAGAGAAGAGAGAATTTTGGTTTGTCTTGGAAGACAGGATTTTATACGTCGCATGTTATAAACGTAAGTGACGCAAATTATAATCGTTAAGGTCTACCCAAAAAAAGCTGTTTTAAGGCTGTTTTTGAGCTTATCTCAAAAAAAAAAAAAAACAGAGTGAATTGACCCACTGCTAAAACAGTGGCCCAGAAATGGGAAAAACTATTCAAACTCTTTTAATTGGTTGATAAATTCCAAGTTTTAACCACATTTGTTTGCTTTCTTTTTTAAGGTAAATTTCGTTTGTTAGATATATTACTAATGTACTCTCTAATTTTTTAAAATTACTAGTAACTTTTTATAATTTTACTTTATTAATACATATCTCTTTATTGTCAATTTTCTTATAAACTGTAGCTACGAAATTTAAAATGATATCCTGAAATATGTGTAGTGTAACGTTATAAAAATAATATCTTTTTAAAATTTGTATTTAAATTTTTAATAAATGCTGAAGGAAAAAGCAAAAATATTATAAAATCAAAACTAAAAAATGTTATTAATAATCTTTAAAAATTAAAAGGCACATTAATAATATGTCACAGAAAAATTGATCACACGTCAAATTCTAGTAGTTAAATAATTTTTGTATTAGTATAGAATTAATTATGTTTAAATAACAACAATGGGTTTGGAATGCTTTGTAAGAAAAATGGCTTGATGTTATGACCTATATTTTCTATAAGCCCATATTAAACTTGGTTTAGGGCTTTTTTAATTTAATAGTATGTTAAATCTTGACCGTTAAGTTATTACTTGATGGATGTACAAGATTTAATGTAAATAAAGATGTGTATATAAACTAGTCCTCTCTTTAACCCTAGTAAAGTACAGACAAAATAAATAGAAAACATACGTGATTGTGCGTTGAGCTATCCTTCAAGCTATAGTACAAAAAGACGATTAAGAGAGAGAAACTAGTTTGTGATCGTTGAAAGCTTTCTCTCTATATCATAACGAATTCCGCTCAAAGTTAGTAATTTATTCGCTTCATCTAAGTGGTTATTATTATAGTTTGAATAAGCGTGAATGATTTACGTATGATTCATGATTTATGTCTTTGATGTTTGAATATTAAGAATGAGAAAACTTACATGCGGTATTAAAGTCTAGAATTTTGAATAGATAATAATCCTTGAATTATTGATTTGATGATCATTTTAATTAGGGTGTGTACAAAAAAATATGATTTGAGGGTTTTATGCGAAGAATAATTTTGCCAAATATCCGTTACTGTATATGGAAAAAATTACGAATTACTGTGTAAAGGAAATATCGTGTTTAAATTGGTGAGTCACAAATAACGGAATTTCGACGACACCCATATAGATAAAGTTGTTCAGGACTGTGTTCATGATGTTAGGTGTTAGACCCCTAAGTCCAGATTGCAGGATCGTATGAGTGTTGGCGAGCCTTGGCCAATGCTTGGCACGCAAGTCGGCATGAGGAAGGTGTGTTGACGAGGGAACAAGGCAAAGTCTTGCAAGTTGATGAGCAAAACCCAAGGAACTTGTGAAGTAGGCGAGGGATGCAGGAAGTATCGGTGAAGATCTCGAGAGTAGGCGAGATTCGATACGAGTGGGCACGCGTAGGCACTCATTGGCAAAAATCTTCGACGAGACATGAGATTCTGATGCGAGGCTGTGCGAAGTTGTCGAACTAAGTCATGTGAGACCCGAAGGTGCGCGAGAATGCGCAAAGGCGTACGAGACCTGTGAGGATGCGCGAAGGCATGCGAGCGCGACAAGGTGCATAAGCACTTGACTTCGGGGAGGTAGGTCGAAGGTATGTGAAATATGTGAGGTTTTATATTAACTCGGATTGTGACTTGTACTTAATCATGGAGTGATGAGACTGTACCATGAGTGAGCTTGATCATGGAAGATGGACTTGTCCATGGACGTGCATTGATGGACTTATGTGCGGATAGGTCGTGGTGAAAACACATCAACAATGACGTGGTAGCTGTGGATGATGTGGCACACGATGATGTGGCAGATAAGATCACAGTGGATGAACATCTTTAAGTGATGAAGATCACGGGGAAGGATCATCTGAAGATAGAAGAGATCTTCGTGGATAAGGATAATCATTCCTAGATAGGGTAATCATTTAAATGTGATGTAACTTAATCCTATAGATAGGATAAGATTGTGATCTTAGCTAGTAGAGTTCCACTAGGACTCTTAGTCATCTTGAGGAGCCTATAAATAGCTCATTAGAGTTGAGATCTATTCATTCACTCATTATTGAGAGAAATTACTCAGAGGAGAGGGCTTTGAGAGTTGAGAGTTTTTTGGGGGAGTTCTCATTGTAAGGGCTTCGAGTAGGGAGTTCCTTGTAAAGGCTTCAAGTAGAGAGTTCCTTGAGTGATTCGTGGAGGAGGTATTTATGTCTTTTGTTAACATTTTGTTGAGAGTTAATGAAAGAGTGGCTTCAGCTATATTTAAATCTCTTATTGCTTTCTTTACTCTGTTACACTTGTGTTTTTTTGTGTGTGAGAGAAAAACTTTAAACACTTGTGTGCGTGTGGGGTGTTCGAGGGCTAACGGAATTATTCAGCAACATTCATGTGAGAAGGCTGAATCTTGCTTAAGCGGACCTAAGCGGGATTGTCGCACGAAGATGGGCGGGACTTGCGGTAGAAGTTCGAGTCCGAAGAAAACCTTTGTGACTGTTAATGTATATAATCCAGTTGTTAATAATATAATTAAGGCTTCATTTTAGGCTTAATTATAGGCTTAGCTTTAGGCTTAAGCTAAGCTTCTTTCCTAAATAGAATGCTATTCTTGAGTATAAATAGGCCTCTTGGTATTCAATATAGGATGGAATAATATATACAAATTCTCTCAATTCTCTCAACATGGCATCAGAGCTTGAATTTTTTCTTCTTCTGGGCATTTATTCTTCCTTGCTGCGAAGAATTTCCTTTGGGTCTGCTCTATTTCTTTTTTGTTCTCTGTTTCTGTGTTGTGTCGTCAGTCTTTATCGAAATTTTATTCCGATCATATTTTCGGATTCTTCTCTTCTAGATGAGTTCAACACCGATAGCCACACATCTAATGGAGCATCCACATGCCCTCACGGGCCGCCCGAAGATTTTGCCCCATCAGCCACGCGACTTATTGACCAGATCGACTCAACTCTTTGACCGCCCGGTTCAACCACATAAGGTTTGGTTTTTCAACAACCCAGACTGGTTCCTAGGGTTTTTGACCCTTTCGAGTTCATTTTTGCAATCAAAATTTTCAAATTCAGTCCTTAAGATCAAGTTTAAGGTTCAGTTTGATCTTTTTCTCTCCTGTGAAGACTAAATTTTTGAATGATGACTACTTCTGATGTTTCCTCGTCAATATCTCATCCTATTACTGTTATTTTTAATGGATCAAACTATGATTTATGGTCTCAAGAGATGTGTAGTTTATTAAAAGGTCGTCTTCTTTGGCGATATGTCACTACTGATGTTCCTAAATCAATAAAAGCGACCAATGAGGATGAAAACAAATTCATAAATCATATGGATTAATGGGAAAGTAAGAATCATCAGATTCTCACCTGGTTTCGAAATACGTGCATCTCTGGGATTAAATTGGAATTTCGCAGATTCGACACTTCAAAAGAGATATGGGATTTCTTGCATACCAGATATTCTGTTTCTGATCACGTTCACCAGTTTCAGCTTTATCGTTGTCTTCATCGGATGCATCAACAATCAAATTAGATTATTCATAGTTACGTTTCTGAATTACAAACTCTCTGGGATCACTTGGCTACTTGTGATCCAGTATGGCCTAACTCTATCTCTGCTTCTCTTTATACTGGTCTTTGTGATCACCAACGTGTCTGGTATCTTTTTATGACACTAAGTGGTGCCTTATCAGTCAGTGGTGCCTTATTACATCATAGTCCCTTGACCACACTTGACACAGTCATCAGGGAGTTACTTTCTGAAGAAACTCGTCTCAGCACTCTCCGAGCAGAGAGAACTTTACCCTCCACTAATGTTGTCATGGCTACCTTCTCTCCTTCTGTCACATCACCATCTGTTGGCTACTCTCGCAAAACTCAATGCCGCTACTGAAAGAAATTTGGTCATCATATTTCAGAGTGCAAAAAGCTTCTTACCAAAAATACATCTACTTCTGACAATTCTTCTCGGCCTTCTTATCGAACCACTTCCACCTCTGCTGCTACTACTACTATTGAAGGACCCTCTAATGAACCCACTTCTCCAAAATTCTCACTGCAAGACCTTAAAGCCATTCTTCAGCAACTTTACTCAGAAAATGGTATTCCTTTATCTTCTGTTTTGTCTGTCACACCAGGTACTTCTTCTATGTGGTTTTTTGATTATGCTTGTTGCAATCATATGACATCTGACTCAACTACACTTATATCATTACACTGCTGACAACTCTGTCTTACGTGTTCATGATATAGGCACTGTCTCTAAACCTTCCTTATCTTTGCCTCATACATTTTATGTTCCTAAACTATCGTTAAATCTTATTTCTGTTGGTCAATTATGTGAACTTAGTCTGGACTTACATTTTTCGAGACATGGTTGTACTGTGCAGGACCCACTGACGGGAAAGATTCTTGGGACTGGTTGTAAGGTTGGACGATTTTTTCAGCTCACTTCTCTTCATCTTCCTACACCAACTCTCACTGCAGCTGTTACTTCCACTATATGGCACTTGTGTCTATAACACATCTCTTGTTCTAGACTAGGTCCTTTAATCTCTAGTGGTTGTTTAGGATCTGTTAAACAAACAATTTCAGAATGTGTTTCATGTCAACTTGCTAAACATCATGCTTTACCTTTTCCAGTCAGTAATTCTGTTACTTCTGCATCTTTTGATTTGGTTCATTATGATATTTGGGGTCCTGCCCCAACCGCTACTATAGGTGGATCACGTTATTTTGTCATTTTTGTTGATAATTTTTCTAGATATATCTGGATTTATCTTATACGCAATCGATCTGAGTTATTCTCCATTACTCTCAATTTGCATCCATGGTCAAAACTCAGTTTTCTTGTAATATTAAGATTTTTCGTACTGATAATGCTACGGAATACAAGGATCAATCCTTGTCTACTTTATTCTCCCAGTTTGGTACTCTTGTTCAACATTCTTGTTCGGGTACTTCTCAACAAAATGGTTGTGCAGAATGTAAACACTGACATATTTTAGATACTGTTCGGGCTCTTCTTATTGCCTCATCTTGTCCTGAAAACTTTTTGGGGGAAGCTACTTTTACAGCTGTGTATACCATAAACAAAATTCCTTCGTCTGTCATAGGTAATATCACTTTTTATGAGCGTTTACATAGTCAAGCTCCAAACTATCAATCTCTTCGTGTTTTTGGATGTGCTTGCTTTGTTCTTCTTCAATCTCACGACCACACTAAATTAGAGCCTAAAGCCCAATTATGTTGTTTCCTAGGGTATGGCATTGAACACAAAGGTTATCGATGTTGGGATCCTATCTCCAAATGCCTTCGAGTGTCTCGTCATATTACTTTTTGGGACACAAAATGTTTTCTACCTTATCCAAATTCCAGGTCAATTCTCCTTCATTTCCTTTCTTTACCTACCCCACTATCACTTTGTTTCCAGATGATTCTTATGCAGGTTTATCCACTCCTGAAGAAAATCTTCAACCTTCGGCATCGACACCAGAATCTGCTCCGTCTATGGAACCTGAATTTGTTCCACCTGTTTCTTCCACTCCTGTGTCACCCACACTTCCACTTCGTCATTCCACTCGGGTAAGTCATCCTAGTGTTGCTCTCCGTGATTACCATTGTTATTATACTCTTGTTTCTCTCTACGAACCTCTCACCTATCGTGAGGTAAGTACTAATCCTCTTTGGCAGAAAGCAATGGCAGAAGAACTTCAAGCTCTCACTAGCACTAATACATGGGAAGTGGTTGACTTACCTCCAAAGAAGTCTATAGTTGGTTATAAATGGGTTTATAAAATCAAGACTCGGGCAGATGTTTCCATAGAACGGTATAAAGCCAGACTCGTTGCCAAAGGTTTCACACAGGAATATGGAATTGATTATGAAGAAACTTTTGCTCCTGTTGCTCGCCTCACATCTGTACACAGCCTCATAGTTATTGCTTCAGCTAAGACTTGGCAGTTGTATCAATTGGATGTCAAAAATGCCTTTCTTAATGGTGATCTCTCTAAAGAAATGTATATGCAATCTCCACCTGGCTATGATTGTCCAACAGGAAAGGTTTGTCATCTCTGCAAGTCTTTATATGGATTAAAATAGGCACCTCAAGCTTGGTTTTCCAAGTTCAGTTCTACAGTGTCTCAGTTTGGTTTTAAATCCAGCTCCTACGATCATGCCTTATTCATTCGCCACACTTTTACATTCTTCTTCTCCTTTATATGGATGACATGATCATTATGGGAGATGATATACAAGGCATTCAGGATCTTAAATCCTACTTAAGTCATCAGTTTGAGATCAAAGACCTGGGTGTTTTGAGCTATTTTCTGGGACCTAAAGTCTCCTCTGATTCCTCTAGATATTATTTATCTCAAGCTAAATATGCTACTTATCTTATTTCTCGTACAGGTCTCACAGGCGACAAAATCTACAGTACTCCCTTAGAAACACATGCCCATTTCACTATAACTGATGGCACACCTCTTGATAATGCAACTCTCTATCGACAACTTGTAGACAGTCTTGTCTATCTTACTGTCACTCGCCCTAATATAGCATATGCAGTTCATATTGTCAGCCAGTTTATGTCTGCTCCTCACATAACTCATTTTATAGCAGTTTTTCGTATCCTTTGTTATGTCAAGGGTACCTTGTTTCATGGCCTTCATTTCTCCAATACTTCATCCCTTGAATTGTGCGCCTATTCTGATGTGGATTGGGTAGGTGACCCAACAGACAGACGCTCTACTATTGGTTATTGTTTCTTCCTCGGCAATTCTCTTATTTCATAGCGCAACAAAAAGCAGACCGTTGTTTCTCGCTCAAGCACTGAAGTAGAATACCAAGCACTTGCTGACACTACCTCTGAGCTTCTTTGGCTTCAGTGGCTTTTACAGGACATGGAGGTCTCTCATTCATCTGCTACTACACTCCATTGTGATAACCGAAGTGCAATCCAGATAGCACACAATGATGTTTTTTATGAACGCACCAAGTATATAGAAAATGATTGTCATTTTATTCATCATCATGTGCTCCAAGGAACTCTCACCTCTCAACAACAAACGGCAGATATGTTCACCAAAGCTCATGCGCCACACAGATTTCGTGAACTTGTTTGCAAACTCCAGATGGCAGATTCTCTACCACCTTGAGTTTTAGGGGGGGATGTTAATGTATATAATCTAGTTGTTAATAATATAATTAAAGCTTCATTTTAGGCTTAATTATAGGCTTAAATTTAGGCTTAAGTCAAGCTTCTTTCCTAAATAGGATGTTATTCTTGTGTATAAGTAGGCCTCTTTGTATTTAATATAGGATGGAATAATATATACAAATTCGCTCAATTCTCTCAACAGTGACATTTTTTCTGTATAGAGTAACAGATATTTGGCAAGGACAAGGGAATTTCGACGACACCCACATCAATAAGGTTGTTCAAGACTGTGTTTATAATGTTAAGCATGTCATGTTAATGTCTATTTCTTCGTCAATTCCATCGCTCAAGATAGCAGATCGCGTTAAGCTTTATGTTAATTTTTCCAGGCTAAACCTACATCTTTTCTTAGATAATAAGAACATGAAATCTGGGGATAAGCTTTTTGACAAACCCATAAATAATAACATTGATTTTTGTTGCCACCCTTTGTATGCTCCACCTCAATTCTGATATTCGTCTCCAGAAACAACATAAATAGCAAGGTTTAATACATGTCTTTAGCATATTTTATTTTGATTCTTGTGGCAACTAAGGTGGAAACATGAATGAAGTGGTGCTCGTCACATGGGTCTCACCGTGACTATTCTTGATCTATTTTTGTTGCTTCTATGTTTGGTGCATTTGCCTAAACCTATTGATCATCATGGTTTAAAATCACGAGAGGATTTGCTCGTGTTTCTTCTGGAATTGTGTTTTTTAATGAAAAAATTACAGTTTTGATTTGATGATTAATGAATTGATTTTAAAGTTTTGATTTCTCACATTTTTTGTCATATTAATGATAATTTTAACCTATAATCAAAATTTTAATCTTAATTTCATCTTATGAATATATTATTATTATTGTTTTATATATATGAAAACATTATTAAAATTAATCTGTTAATAACTAAAGTGGCTAAATTAGTTTTAGAATGTGTGGTCATATAATTCGTATATTTTATGAAATGTTATTATGAAATTTTTATTAGTTGATGGAAATTAAGGACTTTACTTAAAGGTAAATCAATGTTTTATAACTAATTAATATGAAAGGAGAAAATTGACATACGCTTGTCATATATATATATAGTTATCCAAAGATGTTATATGTTTTTTATGAAGTTAATTTAGCTATAAAGTTTAAATAGCATTCTAATAATTGTGATGATATGTATTGTTGTGTTTACCCAAGGGCAATCTGTAATATATTTAATGTATATGCTTTTTTTTTTGAATATTTTCATTAGTGAGTGTTTATATGTTTGCAGTTATTAGCCTTCACTCTCAAGCTTCATCTGTTATCTTGTTCACTAGTGTGAATTTCTTTGAATGGAGCAAATAAGTCACTTTCTATTTGGGTGCTTTGGATGTTGACTTGGTGCTATTAGAGGATAAACCTGTTGTCCTTAAAGATACTAGTACAGAGGCTGAAAAGGCACACCATATGGAATAGGCAAGGTCTAATAGGTTATGTTTAAACTTTACGTGAATGACAATTGTCAGTAACATTAAGTCTACTCTTCCTAGCACCGAAAATCAGAATGCTAAAGATTTTGTTAAGCTTATGGAAGATAAGTTTCGTTCTATCGATAAGGTACTTGCAGGGACACTTATAGCTGAATTCATGACCATGAAGTTTAATGGGGCAAAAAGTATGTAGCAACATGTTCTTGATATGACTGATATCGCAACAAGACTTAAGACACTGAGTGTGGTTGTGGAAGACTCCTTTTTAATGCAGTTTATCATGAACTCACTTCCTACTGAATATGGACCGTTCCACATCAATTATAACACATTAAATGATAAGTGGAATACTGATGAATTGTCTAGTAAGCTTATTCAGGAGGAGGCGTGATTAAAGAAATAAAACGTTCATTCTATTAACCTAGTAAGTCAAGGAGCTAGAAAGAAACTCAAATTAAAGGCCAAGAATTTTAAAAAGAAAGAACCTGCTAAAGTTCCACAGGTTGTTGATGGTGAAAGGAAGGGACAAAAGTTAGACAAATGTCACTTATGCAAGAAAGAAGGACATTATTAGAAAGATTGCCTTAGTTCAAAAAAAAAAGGTATACATTATGTTTCTGTATGTTTTGAATCAAACTTATCTGAAGTTCCTTCTAATACTTGGTGGGTTGATTCTAGTGCCACTTCTCATGTTTCTAATATTATGCAGAGATTGCTTACAATCCAAACCATAAGGCCAACTAGCAGCTTTTTGTTTATGGGGAACCGAATGAAGGCCCCAGTTGAAGGTGTAGGGGCCTACAGGCTGACATAAGATATTGGGTTTCACTTGGATCTAATGAACACTCTTTATGTACCTTCAATTTCTAGAAATTTAATTTCTGTTTATAGACTTGATACTAGTGAATATAAATTTAAGGGTGGACATGTTTGTTTCAATTTGTATAAGAATCATTCCTTTATTGGTTATAAAATGCTTATGGATGGTTTATATAAATTGAAACTTGATGATTTTTTTTGAATCTCTATTTATTATTAATCATAATGTTCGAATGAAATGTAGTTTAGCAAATGAACATTCTGCTTACTTGTGGCATAAACGTTTGGGTCATATATCCAAAGAAAGTTAGAAAGATTAGTAAAGAATGAGATTCTCCTGAATCTATATTCTACTTGTAACATCCCACCCTCAATTGAAAGGAGTAAATTGGTAAATTGGCATAGGATGAGCTAGATTGAGAGTGTATAAGACTGATCATGCATAATAGGATTGCTACACAGTCACATTTGAGCACAGAAAATTTCTGGACATGCATACATGAAATT
>JANZLC010014254.1:0-11367 GCA_026413385.1 Erythroxylum gracilipes
GTTGTGCAGGCTAAATGTCTGTATTCAGGCGTTCCCAGAAATTGGAAGCAAATGCTAATCTAGAGCGTACTGTGAGTAGACCGAGATGGTCTTGCTTTATTATTTGTTATTTGAAATTTTGGTACTATTTGACTATTGAATGATTTCGTAAATTTGATTGGTTATGTTGGGTTTCGGACAGGAGGTCCAATGATTGTGATGGTCGACTTGGATATTGAAGTGTTACTTGAATGTGAATTGGATGAACTAAGTGTATTAAAGTGATTGCTGAATGTTTTCTGAATGTGTAATTGCATACTAGTGAAAGTGTGAATTTTCAACTATATGTTAAATGCCGGACTACGGTCCGATGATAAGTGAATATGAGTGAATAAGAGCATGCAAATATGAGTGATGCACTTCATTCAATGAATGCATGAAATTTAATGGGAGTTGTGACTAGAATAGCCACCGATCAGAGCTTAAAGCTCAACGAGTGAAAAAGAGCTTCGAGCTCGAGGGGAAGTAGTGCATACCCAGAGTGCTCTCCTACCCCTAAGACATGTTTAGCGCTTAATGAGCCCTATATGGGACAGTTCAGGCACTCGGTCACAACATAATAACAAAAGAAAAGTGGGACTCATGTACACTGCATATGCATTAAATGGGTGATTAAATTGTATTAAATGAGAAGTACAAAATATGTAAGATTGTGAATTGTGTGTTATGCGATTTGGTGAGTCATCGATGATGGTCACTCACTGAGTTCGCAAAACTCACTTAAAATTTACAACTATTTTTTAGGACTCTGAAGAATACCCCGTAGGCAACGGGAGTATATCTACTATATGTGAGTGAAGGAAGAGGTCGGGATCAGTTGCATCTGCATTCTATATTTTATTGTTTGTGTAAATTGTATTCCGCAATTTTCTGTAAAATAGTGCTTGTATTTATAGTAGGCCCCGATTGGCTATTGAAATTCTAATGATTGTAATAGGTTGACTGAAAATGTTTACGAATGAAAGTGGACCCAAATGGGTTATTGGTTTCTAAACATATGATTGTTTTCAAAAAAAAATTATATCGACTTGTGAATGATTGAGTGCTCTAGCATGCCACCCTCGCGGGGCACAGACTCGAATATCACCATCGATGTCGGGTTCCGATCTTGCGGGAGTGGGGCGCTACAATCAGCATGGCAGAACAGTAACAGATCATCAGCAAACAAAAGATGGGACAGTTTAAGAGTTTTGCATCTCCAATGGAATTGAAAAGTAGGAGTGCCAGCTATAGTATAAGTAAAAGTCCGAGAGAGTACTTCCATACAGAGGATAAACATATACGGAGAGAGAGGGTCGCCTTGACGTAGACCCATTGATTAGGATAGAATAGGAGGGCGAGGTTACACACTCCTCAATCCACCTAATAAATAGAGGAGGGAACCCGGTAGCTAACAAAACATTGAGGAGGAAGTCCCATTGTATGGAATCATAAGCTTTGGCCAGATCAATTTTGAAAGCACATCTCTTATGCTGATTAGAGAGATGGTAGTTCTTAAAGATTTCCTGAGCTAAAAGGATGTTGTCCCCTATACGGCGATTTTTGATGAAAGCACTCTGGTTTGGACTAATAATGAGGGGAAGGATAGCTCGAAGTCTATTGGATATGATTTTGGTGATCACTTTATAAATCATGTTACAACAAGAAATGGGTCTATAATCTAAAACAGTGGAAGGCTGAATGGTCTTAGGGATAAGGGAGATAAACGTCGAATTAAGCTCTTTGAGGAGCTTACCATGTTTGAAAAAATCTTGGATTGCTCTAATGACATCGGTCCTGAAAAGGTGCCATGTGTGTTTAAAGCAAAAACCATTAAAGCCATCCGGGCCAGGGGCTTTATTCGAATTAAAGGAAAAGAAGACTTCCCTAATCTCCTGCGCAGTCACATCTGCTATCAGATTCAGGCGAAGAGGTTTAGGGAGTTGATGAGGAAAGAGAGCAGACACGTACTCATGGGAGCAGGCTAGGGCTTTCCTAGTACCAATAGACTCTTGAAAGAAAGTCAGAAAATGGTTCTGAATTTCTTCGAGGGCAGTAATCCTATGACCATTGCTACCCAACAAGGAGTGAATGTTGTTCCTATTCCGATTCGACACGACAGAGTTATGGAAGAATTTGGTGTTCCTATCCCCCTCTCGAAGCCACTGGACGGGAGACGCTTGTTTGTAAAAGGATTCTTAGTCTGTTAAAGCATAAAACAAATTGGACAAAGCCTCCTGTTCCTCGACAACTAGATGGGACCTAGTAGGCTGGACTCTCATTTGATCTTGAATGGTATTAAGGGTAGCTTGACAAGTCACCACTCTAGCATTTATGTCACCAATCTGATTAGAATTGAGAGATTTAAGGGCCAGTTTCACTAGCTTGAGCTTAGACACAACACAAAACATGGGTGTCCCTCGGATAGGAGAGTTCCAGGCCTCTTCCACTACCTGAAGGAAATTAGACTAAGAGACCAGGAAATTCGAAAACCAGAAAGGAGAGGGCCTCTTCTTCAGAATTGGTAAGGATCTCACCACCACCGGGGAATGATCGGAAATATTAGGGTTGAGGATTTCACTAAAGGTTCGAGGAAACCTAAAGCCCCATTCCGAATTGATAAGAGCTCGATCTAACTTCCTAGCTATGTGAGCTTCGCCATATTGCTTATTAGACCAAGTGAAAGGAGGGCCACTAGAATTTAGGTCAAACACTTCACAATCCTTAACACACCACCGAAAGTCTCGCATCCCACTAAGAGCCACTGAACTAAGAGGGTCAGCTTCTTGAGCATACAAAATGGCATTAAAGTCCCCAACTATAAGCCAAGGATGGTTGCCAACTGAGGTTTTGATATTGGAAAGGGAAAACCAAAGGGTTTTCCTATGATTGACATTAGTCGCCCCATAAATGCAAGACACAAAGAAGACAATAGTACTGTTTATGGGGGTCACCTCCAAGTGAATCATCTGATCAGTAGTAAGGATGGGGACACACAAAAAGGACTCAGGATTCCAAGCAACCACTAATCGGGCATACTAGGCTTGATCAAGATTACTACAAATAATCCATTTAGGAAACAAAGAGGAACAAATATTGTTCAAAAGAAACTGAGATTTGAGCCTTGACTCTATCAAACACACAAAAGACACCGACCACATTCTAATATAAGATCTAACAGCTAACTGCTTTTTCTTGTTATTAAGATCGCGAATATTCCAAAACCCTAAATCTATAAAACTAAAACAAGAGACACTACCACAAACTACTGTTTTTTCCTAGGTTTTTTGCTTTTTCGAATTGTAGACACCCCTTCTGCCCCTTCCAAACCACCTTGAGTCTGAGGATCAGTGGAAATATTAATGGGAATCACATCAGTTAAAAGAGGGTCATTGGGATTACCTACTGAACTTACACCAGGACAACTAGCACCTTCACAATTTCCATGAGTTGCATCCAGGGGCGGAGGCAAGACATTGTCTAGTTCTGGCTCAGATGAATTGGCTACTATATTGGTCTCCGGAGGAGCCACCTGGTCTTCATAATTTCCATGAGTAGCAGCCATGGGTGGCGGAAAGACATTGTCTATTTCTGGCTCAGATGAATTGGCAACTATATTGGTCTCCTGAGAAGCCACCTGGTCTACCACTGGAGGAATCACTTGGACAGTGGACGGTTCCTCTACAAAGTCAGTGAGAACCGATTTCCATGTTCTAGAAGGAGGTGACGCCAGCAATACACAAGGCTGGGAAGGTGGGCCTTTGGGGTCAGAATGGCCAAGAGTCGACAGCCTCGGTGATTTCGCACCAGCAACTATCGGAGCAGGGGCAGGGGATGGAATGTTGAGGTTGGTGTTCTGTGACTCTGGAATCAAGGGCGAAGACGACGAGGACTGGCCAGGCACAAGGATTGGGGATTTAGGGCTCCCAGCGGGCGGCGATGGCGACGAGAGGGGGTTGTAAGGAGAAGACACAGGGAGTTGAGACAGAGGTGGACGAGAAGAGGACAGCGAGGAAGATCCAGCAGCCATGGAGGAAAGGATCAAAACACCAGTGATCGACGAAGTAAGGGACGCTCGGCGCTCACGTTATCTCTCTCATATTTTCACTGAAAGCCATGCCTGACGTATAGATGTATTGAATTGTCGTTGATCGTGATTAATAGATTAAGTTCTTAAGTTTGAATAAATTAATGTATTCTAAATTTGAATAAATTAATTATATAAAAAAATTAAAAACTTTTTTAAAAATATCAAAATCAATTTTCATAATGAAATCAATTATTTTTCTTGATGCGATTAATATTAGTAATTGGATTGATTCTTAAGTTTATATTTTCGAAAAGTTATTTTTAGAATTAAAATAGTTAATTGCATTTAAATTGAAATTAATTAATTAGATAATATCTTTTTAAATAATTAAAAAATGTTTCTTAATTACAATTTATTTATTTCAATTTGACTGAAATAAATTAAACTTATCATTTTTTATTCAGAGAATTATTATTCTTTTTATTTAGAAATTATTTATTTTTTGAATAATAAATGTCTTGATTTATTATAAAAATATATTTTTTATTAAATCTTAATTTTTTGATTTATTAATTGAAAAAATTGTGATTTTCTTAATGTTTTTGAAAATTCTTTTCTAATTATCAAAGAAAAATTCTTATTAATTAAGAAATTAATCTCTAAATAAATAATGTAAAGGACTTTGAAATTAATTTTCTTTAATATTAATAAATAGTTGTTTAATTAATAAAATTTTATTTGCAATAAGAATGGAAATGGTTCTCTAATTAGATTAGAATGTGATACTTATAAAATTTTAGAAAAAATGTTTTTCTAAATTAAAATAAATAAGAAACATAATTTTATTGAAAATTATTTTCAGTTAAATTTTATTAAAGGATTCAAGATAATTAGAAATGTTTTCCAATTGAATTTTAAAATGATTTTCAAATCAAATTAAATTTCTATTTGGAATAGGAATTAAATTAAATTTGAAATCGATGAGTTTAATCTAATTTAATTAAACAATGAGTTGGAAATAATATTTTAGATTATGAAGATAAATAACTAGAAGCAAACAAAACTTAATATTTCGTGCATATAATTTGATTACATTGACATGAAAAATTACATGATTTATTTATATGTTTGATATGTATTGAATGTATGTTCAATTGTATATTTTATATGTATAATATTTTCATGCAATTTTGTGTTAGATAAGACTATTTTAAATTAAATTCATCACTAAAATATTAAGCACACGTTGAAAATGTGATCATTGCTTTTTATTGTTATAAGAATAAGTCAGAGTTTTGTTTATTATTAAGTTTATTGAGCAAACTCAACGTCACTTTGGCTTGAATATGTTAGTCTTATGACAATAGGTCCTACTTAATTGAATTTGTGTGATTTGATTAAGTAAACTCATGATCACATAAACTTAAAGATACGGTTAGAAATAACATGTAAGATACACTTTGACAAGAGTTGTCACCTAATGGATCTAACAAGGTGTTTGGATCACCTACTAGAATAGATAAGGAATGGAATGATTATTTTTAGGAATAAAATAGGTGAGAAATGGAATGAAATTGATATTATTTAGTTTGGTTTATCGCTAAAGAATTTATATATCAATGTTTGGTTTAAAAACATAAATTTGGAGAGACAAAAGAATAACTAACAACAAGACCAAAATATCTGTTATAGTCCTCGCTAACTACATTATCATTATCATTATCATTATCATTATTTGACATGTTGCATATTGCATTCTTCAATCTTTGATTAGTGTCCCTGAAATTAGTGGTCCAAGAAAGATGGTTGCATTTAGAGGAATAAATTGTAGAACAACTTTTAAGAATATATTTAAGCAGAAAATGCTCTGCATCAGGCTTTCTTCTGATCATTTTTCTATGGCCACCAATTGCAATCTTTAACTTAGGTTATCTGCTTTAGATCAATTCTCCAATATTCTATTGCCCATAATAGAAGCATTGTTTGTATATGAACTTCAAATCTTTTGTCATCAAATCTATAGTTAGATTGAGACTTCGGGTACTCTGGTCTGAATGATAAAACCAAACCTAGCAAGTTCGATTAAGTGTTGAAAGCTAGCCTAGATAGGTAAATAGAACTCGTTGTAATTATTAAAATAAATAAGAAAATTATTCATGTACTCTATTTTACAACATTAATAGATACATAAGTAAAAACAAATATATGGAGTTTGGACAACCATCTCTCGTACCAAATTTTATTCTCCATTATTTTCAAGTCATCAAATCAACCATCCAGAAACTTCTCACCAATTTCATTTCGTAATCTGTTCACTGATCCTAATAAATAATTGAGCATTAGTTATTCTAACAATTTGTTTCCTATGATCCTGGATTTACAACAGCTTTAGGCATTGTATACACTAGAGTGCATCAGTATATTGCAAAAACAAGTATTTCTTACAGGTTGAAGATGAACACAGGCAAACATAGAACATTGACCATAATTACTCAAAACTATATGCCAACTTGATTCTGCCAAAAAAAAACCTAACTTGTTCAAGAAAAACTCACCCATTTTACCTCTTCTATATTTGCTTTGATTAAGGAATAGATGGAAACACCTGCAATGGCTATTACAGTACCAATACCAGTCTTTACATATTTTATTACCTGTAGAGCTTGCAACCATTGAAAAGGTATGTGAGAACATAATAAAACTAACATCATCAACTAATGTGTCTAATATGAATGGCATCTGATTAGCAACTACTACATAAACATTAAACGTTTCAGTAACTCTAATTCACGAATCTCTGGGAAATTTCAAAATTCAATCCAAAATATACGAGATAAGTTCAATGAAGACATTAAAATCCTTCCTGATATTAGGAAAATTTTAAGATCTCATAAAGGAAAACAGAGAAATTACTGAACAGAACAATGGAGAAGCCAATGACAAAGACTCTATAACACATTTCCAACTGCATGTGTAAGTGGTGCAACTTGGTCCAAAGTGTTGGTGGCAGTCTGCAATTTAGACACAAAAGCATGCTTAGAGACTAAACATAACAGTCCTAAAAACATGACTCAAAGTCAATGTTAAGGTTGTCAAAAAATATCTATATAGTTAAACTTGGAATTTACCTGGTTGTAGAGATGGTAGAACATCCCCACCCAAAACAGTTCAAACAAGAATTTCACAAGTCCAACTTTGGCTATTACATCATTGAAATCAGTTTTGTGGTCCAAAACTGTGCATATTAAAAGAACAAGGAAACAATAGATCTTAAACCCGGAAAAAGAAAAGAAATTTCATGTTCGAATTGAAGAGCAAAACCCAAACAAATGGAGAAGAAGAAGCATTAAAATGCTTGTGAGATTCAAGAACACGCTTAATACAAAAATGGTGAAACCAGAAGAGATCACCTCATGCACCAAAGAAAAAACAGATCTCAAACCACAAACAACTTGAATAGAAGTGGCAATGATTGAACAAAGGGACAAAACTTGTTGGGAATGAACTTTTAACTTACCTGAAAGAGAGGGACAAACGATCAAAAGGTTAGGCTAGAGAAGAGAATCGCTTGAAGGTTGGGAGATGGACAAGCCTCTTTCGTGATAATGAGGATATTTTTGTTCTCAATTCATGACATCTATTCTCGACGTGCTCGGAATAGATAAAGGCAAGGGAGGAATTGCTTTAGGTATTCTGCAAATTGAAGGAATAACTAAACCTTAGATTATCTATTCTATAATATTTTTAAACCAAACAAAGTAATAAGTTATTGCTAAGAATAAATGAGGAATGGAATAGTCATTCCCCTCAATCAAACATCTAGTAAGATTCACATGATATATGATTTATAAAGTTATTATCTACCTAATTTAAGTTTAGTTGATTTGTTAAGCAGACTCAAAATCAACTAAATTTAAATAAAATCCTAGCCTACTAAAGAAATTAAAGTAATCATTTCAAATAAAATAGTGAGAGTAACTAAATGTATGATTAAAATCTTGATTTTATTTGATAGTCATGACATATAATAAATTAATTTTTTAAATTTATATTTTATTCTAAGTGAAATTTACCTTATTTATTATAGTTGATACTAAATTAGTGAACCAAATTTCTTAGATAAAGGTTAAATTTTGAGAATAGTTCTCAAAGTTAGGTATAAAAAGTGCATGTCCAAAATGCAATTTTTTTATTAATCCTTGTTGAAGATTTGGTATTAAAAGTTTTAAAGATATGTCAATATGTCAATATCATATAAATGACAAAATGCAATGACATTTTGAGTTGACTATTATCTCATAAACTTTAGTGGCATCATGTAAGATGTGTCTCAATACTATGATAAAATACTACAAAATGTTGCATGAAATAGAGCTAAAAGATATAGTACCTTGATTGAATTATTCCAATCAATTTATTCTATTAGAAGTATAAACATAGATTACAGTCGAAGGCATTTGCTACACAATGATAATAGTTGTCATTAAAAAGAATGATTACATGACTTTACTTGCCCATATGTGACATAATAGAAATTGTATGAATTTATGGTTTATGCTTATGAATATTTGATACTAATTTTGAATTCAACATTATTACAATGTTTAATGCACAATAAAAAATAGATTGTTATGTAAAATTAGTTGATTCAATCTTATGCAAATAGTTTGTATCTATTGAATCAAGGGAAGCTTATGCTTAATATAAATGACAAAATATAAAATTAGATAATTAAGATTATCATTTTCGTTCACATTGGTTAAATCAACATAATAAGGATCAGAAACTTAATATATATTCTTTTGATTATGAATTGTATAAAACTTGTTGGGTTGAAGAAAAATCAAATCAATGTTTGTTCAAGGGATGATGATGATATTAAATAGTTAAATTTTATACATGTGATATATCAAATATAATGATAATTCATAAAAGGATGATACTTATATTTTATTATATGACTAATAAATTTATGTAATATAATCATATGTATTAAATGAAATATTGATTTAAAATTTTTAAAAGTTTATTTTTTTTACATCTAAATAGAAATTAAGCATTAAGAAGAGTTACTCGATTGTATTAACTAGTGCAAAATACCAAGCAAGATGGTTATCCTCAATTTTTGGTCTTCAATTGAAGGACCACCTTCATTTGCCTTAGATTGTCAATCACCACTAAAAGAATTACATTTGAGGATTGTACTCTCCCTTATAAATGATTCAGAGAAGAATTTCTCTTTAGTGTGAAAAGTGCCCATTTTATGCCAGTAGGCTACAACTTATTAATTTTATCCTCAAATCTTTGCATATATTTTATTCCTCCCACATTTTCTTATCTAAAAGGTTGATTACGTTCATTAAGAAGATGATGAGATGGTTCCTTTAAACTAGAGACCCAAACAAACTACCTTAGCTAAAGTAAGATAGTCTAAGATCTATATGCCAAAGGAAGCAAAAAGGGTGGGAGTTCATTCAATCTCCATCTCTAACAAAGACCTAAAGCAAGAAGAATGTACATAATCATATCTATCTAAGAATCTCTTTTGGTTAAATGATCTATACTTCTTGAAAGGAAAACGTTTTTAAAAGGCAAGCAATAATTCCACTACTTCTTATAGTTTATGCCCAACTACTCAAGTTAATGAAACAACTTTACAAAGACATATCTTGTAGAATTGGGAATAACAAAATTAGGCCCTCTCAACGAAACAAACATGATACCTATTCTTCTTATCTATTCCCTAATCAATCGAAGGTAGAAGAATACACACAAGGAAATAAATGGAAAACAATTTAGTTGGCACTACCCTGATCTAATATATTATACCAGATTATAGACCTAATTTTGAAAGAGAAAACTCATATAAATAACTGAGTCATTCATTTGGATTATTCTCTAATCTTTCCCATAGAGGAAGTTTTCAACCTTAACTTTTTAAAAAGTATATTGGTTTAACTCTATCTACTTTTAGCAAGCTCAACTAAAAGTCTCATTTGTCATGTGGTTGGCTCTCAAACAAAAATTAGCCACCTTGGATTAATTGACTTTCCTCTTTGTCCCTAAGTCTATCGTCTTTGCAAATATCACCTAAATCTATAATAGATGTTCATATTTTGTGACTACTCTGCTCATATATAGAATACAATGCAATCCTTGTGTAAGTTGATGAAAATTTTCTCAAATCATACAAAGCTTATTTAATGGCTTGGAAAAGACAGAAGACTAAATATGGGATATGGAATAGCTTGCATAATATCACTTAGCAATGTTATGTACTCAATATTGAGAGAAGAAATTTAAGATTGTTTCAAAACAAGGATAGAAACAAGTGTTAAGGGACTCAATTAACTACATAAGTGAGAAATTGAGTTATATTATAACTAAACTTTCAACCATAGCATCTTGTAAATTGGCGTAAAATTGTCCTCCAATTTTGGAAATATATTCCCTTTTAATTTCAAAAAAGGAAGAAATTTAAAAAGTAGAGCTACATTGTAGTTAATATGTTTAGACGTTCTTTTCGGTTTCAATTTTGTTATATGTTCTAAATCTTGCAAATTATTCTCACAACTTGTGCGTCAATATTTTAATTGTATTAGTTATATTATAGTATGATAAAGTGAGGAAATATACCTTAAATTAATAGTTTTTTCAATTATTCAGTTATCTTGTGGATTATTAAATGTGTAAATTTCTTTAATCATAGCAAATATTCATATATTTTTCGTTTTAAATATTTATGATGAATCAATTTAAAAATAAAATTTAATATCTTAAAAATAATGTAAATATAAATATAAATATAAATATTTAATAGTAAAATAAGAATAAAATAGAGAATAGGATGATGAAATCAAATAAGTATTTTATTTTGATTTTAATACGAATCTTAATTAAACAAATTTTATTTTCAAGTTTTATTATAATTTTTTGTGGAACTAAATAATCCCTTAACAAATTACTTAATTTTGGTCATTTATAATTAACAGAATCCAATTATTCATTTTATTTTTTAAATTTAGATAATACAATTAAATAAGTCTTATTTGAGATTTTTGGTTTAATTTTTTTTCAATTCTAATTGATATGTAGAAAGAAAGCAACTCGATCAATTCAAATCCAAAGCTTCATTGGAGGCAATTGGCTAATTCCTCACTAGCTTTAACTTAATCATGTGTATCTACTTAAGTCCTTTTACGGGGCGCTTGATTTATAGAAGGTAATAAGAATGAGAATAAAAATGAATATAGTGAGGAATGAGAATGGATATAATCATTATAATTATGGTGGTTGGTTAAGATGAAGGAATGATTACC
>JANZLC010014274.1:0-11367 GCA_026413385.1 Erythroxylum gracilipes
CCGCTAACTACCTTTCCACAATAATTGCATTTGACCTTCTTCTTTCTATCATCTTGAGCAACACCATGCTCCCACCCCGGGTCAACAATTCCAGAGGTACGCGGCAAGGCCATTTAATCATCCAACGAGAAAATTCTTCTACATTAACTTTTATCTGATTGGACTATTGCAGAATAAGACGGGGTGATTTATTGAGAATATAGAGTAAAAGTAGAGACCTCCAGACAGTTTGTTTTTCCCTTTTCCCTTTAACAGTTCCCGTTAGAAAAAGTTCTCCAATTATACAATTATCATGACCAGTCAGATCAAGTGCCCCATCCACCATACTAAAAAGAGGAGTTGAAAATTTTAAACGTAAAAGAAGGGAGAAAAGTGCATTCTTAGAAGTCCTGGCATGTTTGGAAGAAAATGCAAGATACCCAAATAAGCACGTCAAAGGTGAGACCTTTTGAATTTGATTATAAAAAAAAGAGCTTGATGATGATAAAGAACAGAAATTGGAAAGAAAAAGCGTAAGACCAGGGAAGAATGCCAAATAGGAAGTGTTAGTCGAAGCATTGGAAAACCATAAAAATTTTTAACTGAATGCATGTCTCATTGACATGCGGATTGCCCTTTAACTTGTAGAACCTGAAAGTCATTCAAGGGGGAGGAAAGATTTTCATACATTAGGAATAGAAATTATTACAGGGAAGGAGGAGTGCCGTAGTTTGTCAGGCTGGCTTTGACACTCCAATTGGTGCAGGAACATGGAAAATTTAAGCGCTGAAATATACAATTTTCAAGTTTTAAACAAGCAAGCGTTACAGTATTATAGGATTTACCTGACTGAAGAATCATTCTCTACATGGGCCAAATCGAACATACATTCATCAATGGGATAAGGGAACAGCATCTGATTGTTCTCTTCTGACCAGAAATTGAAGCACCAAACATTAATAGCAAAGCAAACTCTTCTTTACCAGCTCTAATTGGTAACAATTCAACATTAAAAACAGAAACAATATCAAAACATCAATTTTGAGCACACGTAAATGCTGAAGTAAGCTCCTTTTGCAAGGGTAGATAAACTGGTTCTAGACCCATAGAAGTCGGAAAATCTAAATAAATCAATCACTTCACATAAATTTAGGTCATTTGCAAACCTGAAGCAGAAACAAAAAAGGTGTGGGTGGTGAAGAATTTCGAGTTCTTCAGGTGGTCATTTGATCTGATCTTCGGAAATCAAAGACGAATTTGTCTAAGAAAGGATTGATTTTGGGACGGAGAGAAAGAAAGGAAAAGGAAGGGTGACCGAGTTCGCGAGTTGGGTTGGGTTGGGCTCAACTCGACCCGGCGTTCTTTTTATTTATTTTCTAAAAATTTAGACTTTCTTATGTTGTCATCATTAGTGCACTTTAATCCTTTGTTTTATTAAGTATAATCTCTTTGACTCGGTGGTAACTCAGTAGAGATGATGCAACCAAAGCACAACGCTTCCATCTACCTATTTTCCTCATCTCTTCTGCTACATTTAACTTTCACACATTATCACTTCCAAGCTGTACAAGTTTTTCTTTTATATACTTTATCAAACAATAAATTTTTGCAGATCTTCAAACAACTTGGAAAACATTAGCATACAAAATAACATCTTCCCATTCTAAAATGGTTAAAACCGAAGCCTTCTTTGTCATAAACCTCTGAGATTAGCCTACTTGCTTCAAGACAGTCTCTACATATTCCTACGCAACCTCACCTTGGCAATCCATTGCTAGACCTCCGAACATTCAATTCCATGAATAAATTCCTTTACAAGGCAGTGAATCGAAAACTTCCATAGCTTTATTTAAGCAACCAGTCAATGATTGTTGTTGCAAGCTTTATGTCTACTTCAATCCCACTTTGCTCTATCAACTTGTGTATTCGTTGACCTTGTTCTAAAGCACCTAATCCTGTGTATTGATTACCTGTAGGGAAAAAATTCCTTCCTTCTCAACAGTTTTAACCTGACAGACGATGCTGTCGTCTACCCAAAGAACAGTGATGGGAATCCTGGCTCCCCATTTATCCTAAAAAGCAGTCATTCCACACTTGAGCGCGATAAGTCCGGTTCGCTTTGAATTAGGGGTCATCACACCAGGCTTTG
Source organism: Erythroxylum gracilipes (assembly GCA_026413385.1). Lineage (NCBI taxonomy): Eukaryota > Viridiplantae > Streptophyta > Magnoliopsida > Malpighiales > Erythroxylaceae > Erythroxylum > Erythroxylum gracilipes. The sequence goes on from JANZLC010014274.1 coordinate 2,129, forward strand.
CTTCAATGATCCGAGTTTTTTTTTTCTGGATTTTGGATCAGAGACTCTGCACTACAGAACGTCGTGGCATATAATACTAACGTTGTTGTTGTTGTAGTTGTCGTTGTTGTTGAAGAAGAAGAACAAATGGTAACGGGATTGAGGGGGAGAAGTTGATTGAGACGATAAATGAGGCAGGCCATTGCCTTTAAGATTGTTTACGGTTGCTTTGGCGAATCCGAAAACCCCTACATATACCAAAAATCAAAAAAAGAAAGAAAAGAAAATGGATTTGAACGTCTAAGCCACCGCGAAGATGGAGTCTGTTCTTCAGAAGCATTGTGAAGGGAGGAATAGTACGAGGAAGATGGAGAGGAGTAGGGTTTTAGGATTATAAAATACAAACTTAGCAGTGGTCGGCCTGGCCCAAAATTAGTAGCAAGCCCAATTCAAGGCTTTAATTATTCTTGCGTTTTTTAACGATTATTACCTGCCGCCATGGGATTGGGAAGCCATAGATGATCAAAGTGATGTGATTAAGAAAGAAAAGAATGGAGCTTTCCCTTCAACAACTGCAAATTCTTGGCCTTTCACCTTCTAAGCAGCAGCAAAGTTGTTCACCAAAACCAACGTCTTCTCCTCTCATGTCCCACCGCCAGCGCAAATGGACTATAGCCGCCACCGCAAATGGACCAGAGCACGCTGGCGGCAAGATGGTTGTGGAGCTAGTGGGTGCTTTTAACCAGCTGACAGAGAGGATGAATGTTGTGTCATCAAGTTCATCACGCTTGCTCTTCAAGTCTCTCAAGCTCTGCATTCCTATTTTACTCAATTTACCTTTCTCTCCTGCTGACTCTCGCTCCCCTCTTTCCAAGGCCTTGTCCGTCGCTCTTCTTCTCGCCGATCTTCAGGTTTAGCCTCCCCCACTTATTCGTCTTCTTTTTTCAAATTTTCCTTCAAATTCACAACTTCTCCTTCTTCAAAAGCTACTTTTTCTTTCTTAATTAACTATTTAACTACAAATCTCCATATTTTAGATTTGACTGTTCTTCTGATCTTTGCTATTATTCTAAGAATGTAGATGGATGCTGAAGTTATATCTGCGGGGATATTGAGGCAAGCCTTTGAGGCTGGTGCTATATCCATTCAAGAGGTCAGAGATCGGATTAGTTCTGGAACTGCTCATCTACTTCACGAGAGTTTGCGCATGTCAAGCATTCCCTCAAGAATTGAACTTTTGGATGATGAGAGTGCTTCTGCTTTGAGAAAGTTTTGCCTTTCCTACTATGATATTCGAGCTGTTGTCCTGGACCTTGCTTTGAAGCTTGATCTAATGAGGCATTTACACCATTTTCCTAGATATCAACAGCAGCTCTTGGCTCTTCAAGTTCTCAAAATACATGCCCCATTGGCTCATGCTGTGGGAACAAATTCCCTCTCTTTGGAGCTCGAGGATCTGTCTTTCCGCTACCTCTTTCCTTATTCTTATCTATACCTGGACACATGGTTGCGCAGCCACGAGACTGGGAGCAAGCCACTTATTCAAGTCTACGCTGATCAGCTTCTCCAATCCCTGAAAGCTGATCCTATCTTGGTTGGCATGGTGGACGACATTTCTGTCAAAGGCCGGTTTAAGAGTAGGTACAGCACAATGAAGAAGCTGCTGAAAGATGGTAGGAAACCAGATGAAGTAAATGATGTTCTGGGTCTGCGAGTCATACTCACTCCTAGGCTTGGAGAAGAAGATGTGTCAGAAGAAGCAGGGGAAAAAGCATGCTACAGAACGCGTGAAATTATCCAATCTTTGTGGAAGGAAATGCCTCACAGAACCAAAGACTACATTACCAGACCAAAACCAAATGGGTATAGAAGTTTACATATGGCTGTTGATGTGAGTGAGAAGGGCTACACTAGACCACTTATGGAAATACAAATCAGGACTACAGAGATGGACAGGCTTGCAGTTGCTGGAACAGCATCCCATTCATTGTACAAGGGTGGTCTTACTGATCCAGAAGAGGTTGGTGTTCTAGCTGGATAGAACTTGACTTGTAAAAAAGCGCTTAATGCCTCTTTGTCTTGATAGCTTTTAGCTAAACATGATTTGTAGTAGAATTTACTGGGCCAGTCTGTTCTTTAAGAGAGGTAACCAAGTTGTGGTTGATGGCCATCCAGGCAAAGCGGCTCAAGGCCATAATGTTGGCTGCAGCTGAACTCGTGGCAATTCGACTTAGAGATATTCCTTCTGCTAAAGCAATCGAGAGCGACCAGAGAGATCGGGTATTTCGGCTTCTTGATAAGAACGATGATGGCAGGATTAGCATGGAGGAACTGATGGAAGTGATGGAAGAGCTTGGTGCTCCTGGAGAAGATGCGCGTGAGATGATGCAACTCCTTGATTCTAACAGTGATGGTTCTCTGAGCTCTGATGAATTTGATATCTTCCTGGAACAGGTAAGTATTGAAGCTTTCCCACTTCTTTATACACTAGAAATGACAGAAGATATGTATTTGTTTTATCATTGTTGCTTCTACAGGTGGAATTCATGCGTAAATTAGAGGATAGAGATGCTGAATATAAGAGCTTTTTGTGTCAAAAACTTCAAATTGCAGAAGACAGTGGGTTGATTCAGGTATATAGTAAAGAGCTTGGTGACAGGCTCGCCAGTTAAGAATCAAATATTCTTGTAAATGTAACTAATGATGTATCAAACGCATTGGTGTTCATTTGTATTAAAGCAACTTTATTATACTTGTAACTTTAGTCCACAAACTTCTTGTACATTAAACAAACATATCACTAAAGTAACAACATCTCCCCTTTGAAACCCTACTTCATGCTTACATCTCTACTTCTACTCTACATATTCTCATATCCGCTTGAGATTTGCTACCTCTCCTTCGGAAACACTTGTTGTATTCACACTTCTGTCGTCAAAAGGCCCTGACTAGGAGGAACGGCTAAATCATTTGATAGCTTTTCACATAACTGCGCACATCATACATTGCAAATCAACAATCAGAAGATAACGATATAACACACACATAAGACCAGAGGTTACTACATATATATAGATATATATACCTGTCGATAAGCTGAAGTATCCCCATAGGACTTTCTTAATTCAACCACATAGAGCGATGGGCTTATCTCAAACACCTTAAACAAATTAGTACCAAAAGAATATAAGCTTTGACTACATTAAAAGTGTGCATTGTTCAACAAATTGGATTGTGTTGTGTACATGTACAAGCTGAACAAATTTACCTCAGCAGCAACAGAAAGGGTACGCAAATTTCTCTGCCCCTTTTGCTCTTGCACCAACTTCAACTACACAAAGGAACATCACAAGCTCTTGATAAGCCACAAACAACTGCCAAATCGTGTAATCGCAGACTGTTGCTGCTTTTTACCAACAACAGAAACATTAAAAAATAGTGTTTCACGAACCTTTCCATTTTTCTTCAAGACGTTATATCCCATCTCAGTCACAATATCCTCTATCTTCTCAAGCAAATCTTTCATGGAATGATTGGAAGTAAATCTGATCTTTCTTTCAGAAACATCCTAATTCATTCAGACAAAATGTACAAACCTTGAGACACAGTTGACATTACATTTTTTTTTTGGGGGGTAATGTGGAAGCAAGGAACAGAGATGCACCTCTTTCTCAAAGAAGCCTGAGAGGTCTAGGCATGAGGACATTCCAATCAACTGGAAAGCATTGATGAGGGCCGGCGATCCTGGTCTTCTTTCCCCTTCAGACAGCTATAACAGGAAAACAATGGTTTCAGTTAACATAACCGGAAAAAAAAAGACTATTATTGACGTTCCAAAAAGGGAAAAGACAAATAAATTAGAAGCTCATAGTTACCACTTCATGCATCGTGAATGCTTCTTCATCAACATGTATGTCTTCATCTTCATCTGCGGCTTCGACAGGCGTATAGCCCTCCTTGAACCACTCATCAGCTTTGATGCCTTCAATTGTAATTCTGGTAGCAGGGTTTGGATCGAGAATTCTCCTAATTAGGTTCTTAGCACCAGATGACAACCATTTAGGTATTTGATAATCCCCCTTAAAGATCTGATAACCAGTGAAACAATCAAGCAAACATTAGATAGTGAAAAGAAATAGGAATGCAAAAAGGCAGAAACGGTTGAACGAATAAACCACCTTCTGGTAAAGAACAGCGAGATTTCTATCATCAAAAGGAAGAAATCCAGTGAGAATTACGTATAAGATAACACCACAGGACCAAATATCTGAAGTGGCACCGTCGTAGCCTCTATTCAAAAGGATCTCAGGTGCAACATAGTTGGGACTTCCACAAGTAGTATGCAGCAAGCCATCATCCTGGAATTTGCCGAAGAACAAACGTCAGAGAAAGGAATCAATCAAACATCCAACTCACATCATACACTTAAAGGTTGAAATGCACACCCTAAAATGTTGAGGCAATGCACTGAGTCCAAAGTCAGTGATCTTAATGTTTCCTTTGGTATCAACAAGAACGTTCTCTAGCTGTGGGGGGAGAAAAAAGAAATGCTGTACATAAGAAAAGTGGCTATATACTAACAACAACATGAAAAGCTGTACATAAGAAAAGTGGCTATATACTAACAACAATATGTAGTAAGTAGTAGTAAATGTAATACCTTGAGGTCCCTGTGGAAAACACCTTTGTCGTGACAGTAGCTAACACCATCAATCAACTGGTGGAAAAGCTTCCTGCCTTCAGCTTCAGGAAGCCTCCCTTTTGATGCCTGTGTAGCGTATGGCATGATGAAAACGTGCAAGTTTTTTATTTTTAATTTTTTTTAATGAATTCTCTTAATCAGTTCAACGTACTATGAACACAATGAGAAAAGAGAGCTACTACTTACAATTCTATCAAACAATTCGCCTCCAGTTACATACTCTAGTACCATGTAAATCCTTGATTTACTTGCCAGCACCTGCAATTATGAATTTATTCATTTCAGGTTGACAATCTTCAACCAATATGAAAGAAATAGAGAAAAGCTAATGAACAGTGTATTTAAGCAACTTTACTTACAGTATCTAGAACTCACTGATTAGCCATTACCCCAAAAAAAGAGAAAAATAGAGAGAGTAAACCAAGGGCCACTGTGCTTTTGCTGGTACGAAGCAATCAATGATAAGATCCGGAAATATCCACCAATTATAACCAAATCGATATTTGGTGAGAAATGTAAAATCGTACGGCCAGGGCCTAGTTTTCATGAACAATTTCACTTGGGAAAAGCAATGGACCCCATAGCCTTCCTTTCAGCGAATTACCTCTTCTTTAAATAAAAAAACATTAATAGTCATAATAATAATATATTTAATGACTTATGAGACTAGAACAAAAGAGGGGATGTTGGGTAATTTGGGAACATTTGCATGCGAATTGGTCAGCTTATTTGTATTCTCAAGCTATTCTTGGAACTCTTTAAAATCATGGTACTATTTTAGATACTATTGTCAAACGAGAAAATAATTTAAAGACGACTAGATTAAGGTATGCTCTTTATTTTATCATACTATTGTGGAATTAAAAATATTATTAGTTCTCTTTGCCACTAATATTCATTGATTATTAACAGCACGAAATGCTTTTACCAGATTTTGATCATTTTCATGATATGATATAATTACTACTTTTTACTGTTCCTAATTTTAACCTGCTCATAGTAATTATAACCATAACAATATTCCTAATTCAACAATTATTAGATGAGAAAGGACTCAGCAAGCTCTGGTTCATAATTCCCTTTTTATGAGATAATCGTTTTCTTATTCATAATGAAAATTGTGAACGCCACATCTTTAAGAGGACCAAAATGAAGAAATTCGGTTTTGCCTCACCCACATCTGTTTTAGAGCATTGTGACCACATATTAATGTCAGGAGTCACGACACGTCCGTTTCATTTCTCAGCATTTAATTTTTTGTTGGTGCAAATTTCTCAGCATTTAATACTATAATTAATCCTGATTTGATTATATATCCACCTTTTTTTTTCGACTTGACGTAATTATCTAAAAAAGGGAAATACTAATAAGAATCTGATAATCTCCCCGCGATTCCTGCAATTATTCTTCGATTTGCTTTTTCCACACACATCAATACTGGTATCCACTATTATTTACTTGTTTCTTACTACTCATTCATGTTCTAAAGAAAGAAAGAAAGAGACAATTAACAGTAAGTAGCAAACCTCATGTAGCCTGACGATGTTTGGATGCTTGAGGAGCTTTAGGGTGGCAATCTCCCTCTTTATCTGCAATTACCCAATTCCCAATTTTGTAGTTAGATAGACTGAGATTGACACAAACAAGTAGCAGTTTCCAATCGAATCAATTATGCGCTTGATCTGAAAATGGTTAAACAAGAATCTTGACAATGTGATGCAACTAAAGTGAGTTGGGAGAATGGAATAATAAATGAAGCATTCATTGTAAGAGAAAGAAAAGGAATGGCAGGTAGTAGGGAGGCATTAGATAACGACGATGTGGTGGTACTGGTACCTGATGGGTAGTCTTAAGGTGAATGATGCGATTCTTCTCAAGGATCTTGACAGCAAAAGGAAGACCAGATTCAATGTTCCTAGCCAACTTCACTTTCCCGAAATTCCCTTCACCAAGTGTCTTCCCCAGTTCGTACTTTCCTAGTCGCATTCCCGTCGTCGGCTTCTGATCCTGATCTCCTCCTCTTTCTTCTTCTTCTTCTTCTTCCTTATTCGTCCTCACCATCCACCGAAACCAACCCAATAATATTCTTCAGACAGACAACGTCAATAGTGTGTTCGTTGTGTTGTGAATGGATCATGGAGGGATGAATATGATGCGTTTTAAAGATCCCATCCCTCTCCCTCTCCGTTTCCGTCTGACTCTGCTTTTGTTTGTGTCTACGTGGATAACGTGTACTTATTTATTATTATTATATCACATGGATAATAATCATTCATGTAAAAGTAAATAACAAATACATGACATGAGGATCACGCTGCCCCTGCTCGATGGACCGCAACTTTGGCGTGTCTGTCCCTATCTACCCCGCCCCCCCATTCTTTTTTATATCTGCTTAATTATCCCAGCCCAGTTTTTAATTTATTACTAATTAACCCCACCCCCAACCCAACGAGAGACGTTTCTAATTGGATTGGTCAAAGTATTGACTTTGTACGAATATCCGGAAAAAAACAAAGGCAAAGTTGAATTTTTACGTGTATCTGTTTTTTTCTTGCATATCACGTGCACACGTTTCCAATTATATATTCATTGTAGCGTGCAGGCTGTACACGCCCTCTTTTACTTTCTTCAATCATCTTTTAACACAAGGAGGATGTGGACGGAGATTTTAATTAATCATAGTACGTAATATTGGACTTCCCACTTGATAATTATATCAAATTAGTCAATCAAACCAAATCCGAGTTAGTTTCAAGGACCTAATTATGTCCTATATATTTAATTTGATGACCAGAGCACTAGGCAGGAATAGCTAGGATTACACGTAAAATAGAAGAAGTCTCTTTGCTAAATTGTGTCTAGATAAGGATTAAGCAATCTCAGATAAGAAGAGTTATTCTCAAAGTTGATACGTACAAATAATCAGCGGGAATAGAAGGTTCCCCTTGAGTTTGCGTGTAGAATATTAACATACGTGACTTTGCAATTTCCATTTGGCGATGTATATACGTAAGGTAATGAAGAGGGGTTGGAGAATTGAAACTTCAAAGCTTATGAAAAGACGAAAATACTCGAGGGGTCAATTGATTCACAGAAGGTAATGAGAATGAACATAGAAAAAAATAAGAATGAATATAATTATTATAATTATGATGGTTGGTTAAGATAAAGGAATGATTACCATTATTATTGACAGTGATTAGTTTGTAAAAAATATTGTAATTAATTTAATTACAGAACGAATTATATTTTAATTAATGAATGAATTATATTTTAATTAATTACAATATTTTAATTAATTATATTGCAATTGATTAATTAAAAATAATATTTTAATTAATGAATAGTTATATTTTAATTAATAATAATATTTTAATTAAATATAATATAATGTAATTAATTCAATAATAATAATAATAATAATTTAATTATTATATTATAATTAGTGAATAATTATAGTTTAATTAATTAATTAATTACACTATTTTAATTAATTATAGTGTAATTAATTATTTAATTGATTTCATCATATTTAATTAATTATAGTGCAATCACTCTCATTCCTCTAGATTACGAGAGCAATGGAGGATTGCCCAAAACTAAGAAATGAAACTCTTAAATCTTCAATGATAAGTTCATACCGACCATCAATTTTTATTTCATACTCTTTTTTTTTCATACCCCTCAAACAAGCTCAGTCTTAATCAAATGAAGAACAAGCAACTTAAGAGTTTGATATATTAGTTCTTCAAATGCACAATTGAAAGTTAACTACCCAATATAAAAGTGAAGTAAGATGAAACAACGTCATAAAGATTAGAAAATTAAACATTTGGTCATTAATTTAATAAATTTAATAATTAATAGAAATAATAAGTCCAAAATTATTTAATTTGCTGAATTTTTTACTTTAGTTAAATTTTTTTTAAAAATTTAATTTAGTGATTGACCAAGTTAAAAAGTTTTGTTTGACGAATGCATGCATCAATAAAATTAATTTTTAACTTAATTTATATACATTTTAAATATTAGTCATTAAATAATTTTTTAAAAAATTCAAAGATTATTATTAGTCATTAATATTATTTAAATATCTATAATAATTTATAATAATATGCTAGATTTCTTATAAATCATTCAAGTTCACACTCCAAAGCTTCCGAAACCTATCTTTTTCTTTGGTCTTTCCCTCCCTCCATTCTCGTCCTCTTACAAGCTCATTTATTACAGGCGATTAGTATACTCCCTTGACCTTCGGAGTCCTTCATCAGTAGCTTTTGCACGCCTAATCTGATGATACCGAGTTGAGTGTGTGTGTGTGTATCTACATATATCTATACATAATTTCAATAGCTTACAAGGTGGATCGAAGACATGGGAAGAGGCCCTTTCCGTCCGATGAACCGGAGGCGAAAGAGGAAGATCAAATCTTTCCTGTCTACTTAGCTCGATCTCAACATGACAAGAACGCTGTGGTTTCGGCCCTAGCTCAGGTTATGGGACACAACCCTAATAACCCAGTTCAGGTTATGCAAGATTCTTCTTCTTCACAGCAATC
>JANZLC010014408.1:0-11360 GCA_026413385.1 Erythroxylum gracilipes
ATTCAATGCTTGCTTCATGGCTTTGGCCCTAGCTCTTGTCATTGGGCCTCCAACATCTTGTAATGGATCTTTAGGAATATTAGACTTGAATGTTGGGCCTTTGATATGGGAATTTCGTTCATCTCCTTGCCTTGAACATTCAGACTTCAAATCTGATCCAATTTTAGCTCCTAAGCCTCCTCTTGAAAGCTCATGTCCATGTAAGTCACGTCCTAGGCTTCCTTGAGGCGGATCACACCATGTATGCTTCTCTTCTTGTCTTTCACATACCCATAGTTCTCTATCATTGATAATGATCCATCTCTTGCCACAAGCTTTGTAAGAGACTCAAATATTCAGTGATAGTCCGAGTCTCCTATTTAGTGGCTGAAACTTTGGTCCTAATCTCATAAATCTGTGCGTCATCATTAACTTTCGAATAAGTCTACTAAATAGCTTCCCAAATCTCCTTGGCAGTTTCGAGGAACATACATGTGTCACTAGTCTCTGGCATCATTGAGTTCCATAACTAGGACATCAACATAGAGTCTTGTTCATCCTATGCTGCAAATTTTGGATCATCCTGTGAAGGACCAGTGCCTATTAAATGGCTTAATTTCCCTATCCCCTTTAGGAATGTGCAAACCAATTGTAATCACTTTAAATAGTTCTTCCCATTCAATCGGTATGCAACTTAAATATTCTGTAAATCTCCAGATATAACAGCAGCAGTATTCTTAACTGTAGGGTTAATTATTCCAGTAGAACTGCTAGGTGATTCTGACATGATTGATTAGGTAGGACTAAGGAAAGAAGTAGAAAAATTTGAGTGATAAGGCTAGGACGTTAAGAGGGACAGTGGAGATGATGTCAGTATGGCCAGAAAAAAAATTCAGAGTTTTAGGAAAGAGCCAACAACTCTGATACCATAATGAATATTGACAGAGAAGAATAATTTCATTCTCATAAAACCATAGGTTACAGTCATAGTCTATATATATACAATTGTCTATACTAAATGTAACAGCTCAGATTACCCGCTTACAGATATTGTCTGCTTTGGGCCTTGACCCAGCCAAGCCTTCACGGTTTTTCTTTTCCCGAGGTCTTCGTAGGAGGTCACCCATCCTAGTACGACTCTCACCCAAGCATATTTTGTTGGACCCTGAACTTTCCTATTAAATGAGAAATTGGTGGCAATTATTTATGTGTAAAGAAAAGGAGAATTCTTAAATTTGAAATACACAATTCATATTTCATTAACATCATAAGATAAATGTTTACAAAGCTTTAATGACATTCCAAGCCACATTACATCATCAATATCAAAAATCCGAAATACAACAAAAGATACAAAATCCTATAATTCTCAACATACATCTAAAGTCTTATTTTACATCAATCCAACTTAAAATACAAAATGTGCATAATCAAACGAATACCTTAACTACTTTCACCTGATCTCTTTCTCATCACCTGGAGATGGGAATGAAAGGGGTGAGCTTAAAATCTCGTGGGTAACAAATTTATAACCGAGAAACAAGAAAAAACCATTGAAATATAGAGCTCTAAATGAGATGATTCTTGTTTCAAAATAAACTAGAGCCTATTTTAAAGAAGTCAATTGTGATTATTGTGATTCTGCTATGTGAGCTCGCCCTTTTTGGTTTGAGATATTATAAGAATGATGATGAACTAATGATGGCTAATGAGGGTACATTGAAGTAACCCTAGTAAGAAAACCCGATCATGTTTCATGATTTCGCAATAGTTGGATTCTAGAAACAAGCAGTGTCCAACATTTGTGGTATCAGAGCAAGCGTTGGACTCTGGAAACACGCGGGATCTAACATATGTGGCATGAAAGCAAGATATGGATTACGGAATCAAGCGGTACCCAATATATTTAACCTCAGAGTTCTGATAGGATCTAGTACATTAGGCCATAAAAAATGCGTCTGTAAGGGAGAGGTATCCATACCTTTATAAGGCATACTTTGTTCCCCTCTCCAACCGATATGGGATCTCATACTCTGGTATCAGAGCCAGGTTACCCGAACCGTTGTGCCAGCTAAGCTGTGCCCCTAAGAGGGCAGGGCCTTAAGGAAGTTGGAGATGGAGAGGGGAACGAAGTACGCCTTATAAGGGTATGGATACCTCTCATTTACAGATGCATTTTTATGGCCTAATGCATCGGATCCCATTGAAACTCTGAGGTTAAATGTGCTTGGGTGAGAGTAGTTCTAGGATGGGTAACCTCCTTGGAAGGCCTCAGAAAAAGCAAAACCGTGAGGGCTTGGCTGGGCCAAGACCCAAAATGGACAATATCTGTAAACGGATGATCTGGGATGTTACAAGTGGTATTAGAGCCGGTACTCAAACCGTTGTACAAGCTGGGCTGGACCCTAAAGAGGGTAGGGCCTTAAGGGGGTGGAGAGTATAAGATCCCACATCAGTTGGAAAGGGGAACGAAGTACTCCTTATAAGGATATGGTACCTCTCCCTTACAGACGCGTTTTCCATTGCCTAATGCACTGAATCCCATCGAAACTTTGATGTTCAATGTGCTTAGGTAAGAGTAGTTCTAAGATGGTTGACCTCCTAAGAAGGCCTCGAGAAAAGCAAAACCATGAGGGCTTGACTGGACCAAGGCCCAAAGTGGACAATATCTGTAAGCGGGCGATCTGGGATGTTACACTAAATATAGTGGCAGATTCCCTAAGATACATGAAAATATGTATCTTATTCTAATCCCTAGAAATAAGGGATTTATATGATTTCCATAACTATACAATCTTCTAGATAATGTTTACATAATCCTACATAATTCGACAAGAATCATTTACTACAGATGCAGTTTGTTGTGTGTGAAAATTTGTTGGGGAATGATTGTATTCGACACAACCTTTTAGTTGACTTTTGTTTGAGAATTAGATAAAATCTTCTGCATATGATGATGGTATGCATAGCTTGCAAAGCTTAATATATGTTCAGAATGCCCTTTATTTAGGAGTCTATCTTCCAACCAGTAGTAATTATTTGTTAATAGCTTTATCCATATTAAGAATTTTAGCATATCAACATACTTCATGAGTTTTTGATACAACACCTCCCTTAAAGACTTATTCTAGAATAAGGCATTATATGGAAATCACCTGAAAATGGAAAAAGTCAGCGGTGAGGAAGTTGATAGTATATAGTAGTTTCTGAGTCTTGCATAAATCTAGGAAAATCTGCTACCATTCCACTTGCATTTTCTATATGATTATCACTTTCAGCTCCACTTTCCAGTTAGTTTTGCTAAGTCCTAAGATTTTCTAATGTTCTTACTAGTTTAAATAGTTTGTTTGTTTTGTTCATTAAAAATGGCAGAATTAGTTCTAGTCCTCTCCATATGGACTATCTTTAAGTGTTATTTCATTTAAGTTTGCTAACAGAAAGCCCTTTCCTTACTTTCATCATTAGCTCCTAATATTTTGGTATCAGAGCCTCACACTACCCACAATGGTTTCCACCTGCTCCACTTCCTCAACTGACCCTCCACCTCCTTCCTCTCTCCCTCCACAAAACCCTTCTCTTACACATCCAATCAACCATTTCAATGAAGTCATTCTCCAACAATTGGCCCTCCTGACATCCCAAATGACATCATGCAAAGATGGAATTTCCTCATTTTGATGGAGAAGATCCTCGTGGTTGGATTTTGAAGGCTGAAAAATACTTTCGATATTACCAAACACTAAATGAATTGAAAGTTGATATTGCTACCATAAATTTGGGGGTAACTGTTATTGATATCGAAATTCTCTCTTAAGTCTAAATCCCCTTTAATACCAAAAGCCAAATCAGTTTTATCAACACTTACGTTCATCATTTCTTCGTCAACATTCATTGAAGGTGTTTAGACAACAACATCTAGTAGCCCATATCTTATTTTTGAACTTAAGGTTTTTATCCCCTTTAAAAGTTTCACAAGTTTAAGGGATTTCCTCATTAACATGTCTTTCACCTTATTAAGCATTATGTTAGTCCTCTCAAACTATTACTATATAACCTGTATAACATACGAGTTGTCCCTCTTCTCTTTTGGTGTTGAAACTCCTTATTACAAATATTTGAAAGCTACAGAAAGGTTAGTAAAGAAATGTTCTCTCACGTTCCCTTACTTGTCGACTCAAAAATGATAAACCACTTCTGTTGAATCACTCTTTAGTTAGCTTCTCTCAATGCTCATCTCACACTTTATTACCTTTTCCTCTCTCTTACTTCTTCACATATTCTTTAAAGAACTAAAAAAAGTATAAAAGAAAATTTTAACTTTGTAAAGTCAAAACCTTAAGAAATATTAGTCAAAAAGAGAAAATAACTCACAAATTAAGCAAGAAATTTGGAAAACAAATAAAACAACAAAGGTTAGTAAGAATTCCAAATTGTATTTAGTTACAATTTCTTTAGGTTTTTGTTTTTGTATCACTTCCTTTTCTTTTCTTTTTTCATAACCATATTGACAATATGGTATTAATGATGCAAAAAAAAAGAATTAAAAAAATGAAATTCGAACAAAAAAGAAGTAAACAAGAAGATGAAGTGATTTATTTTTATTTAATAATAAAATGAAAAGGAGTATGAAAGAACATAATATTTTTTATTTTTTAAACAATAGAATGGAATAAAATTTGAACAATATGAAAATAAAAGGATGACCACACATAATTTAAAGTTAAGCCCTAATACCATATGAAGCAAACTTACATAAGAATATGTCATGTGAACTTTTTTGGGTGTAGCAGAATTAGGGTAATTTTGCTAATGTCCTCGTCTGGTAGTTAGGCTTAAGTTACAAAGCTCAATTTAGCATTCCCTCCACAATCGTCAATTAATAACTCTTATTTAAATATTTCACTCATACTCTTAACACATAAGTAAACAAATGGTTAAATGGAAAAATGAGAGAGATATGATAAAGACAACCTTTTATTGATCAAATCACAGCAACTTTACATATTTATGACAAATGTTTTGACACAAATAATATAAAGTAGTGACGAATAAAGTCGTAACAGTACTTCACTTTATTGTTACAACATTATCTCCACTAAAATAATTATAAATTCTAACAAAATATTTGTCACTAATAATTTTTTTATCAGCGTCCATTTGCTTCTTGGTCACTAATATTTAAATAAAAAAGTGTCAACATCATTTTGTCACAAAATTGAAAATTGGTTCTTACAAAAAGTATTGTCACTAACTATGTTTATTTTTATCACAAATGAAACTATCAATTCATCAACGGAATTACGTTAGTTGTAAAAGAAAATTGCATCAGTGTCTATATTGTGTAAAACATTTCGTCATAAGTATGAAAGTTATATATTACAATAATGTTGTCACTAAATACATAATATATGTTACAATAAATTTATCACTAATGCCTTATTATATACATCTGATATTCGTAACAAATCTTTACTAGAAAACCCAATAATTGAAGAGGCTAAGTAGGCATCAATGTATCTTTTCACCTACAACAGAAAATTGTGAAATGACAGAAGGTAACGAAAATATGGATGTCTTGAAATTAATGGCGAATGAAGAAAATATAGAGAATGAAACCAAAGTGAACTTCAGAAAGTTAAATCATATACCTCTTTAGTGCTTTCTCCACCGTGATCACCATTCAGGGTTTGCCCATGGTCGCCCATAACAAGAAGGAAAGTGTTTTCATGCAAGCCACCTGAGCTAAACTCACCATCTAGGATTATGATAAGCTTTTGCAGTAGAATTTTATCAAATAAGAATTAAGCATGCAGGAAAGATTAAAACCAACAAACAAAGGCAACTTGATAATGGAAACAAGATGAGCTTATTCCACCATAAGTAACAAATGTGCATTGAGAAAGTTCACATGTGTAGTAAGAGTCAATGAATAAGCAACAAATATATATTTAGAAACTTTAAATGTATGGTAGAGTCAATGAAGGTAGGACATCTAGAACAATATAATACTTAAAATTTTGCAAACGTCACCTTACAGTCACGGGTCACGAGTAATCAAATCAGATTCATCAAACATTGATGGCCAATTTTGCCTAGTGGCCATCATGATAAACCAAATTTCCTTACAGGAGAAGGGAATACCAAGAAGGTATAGAAAGGGAAAAAGAGGAGGTAGTACGGACCAAAAAGTTGGCATTTTATGTCTTCCTGCATACTATCATCATTACAGACAAAAATATATCCTCCAAGAACCTCATTTCGTGGAAGTGTCTCTATAGCCAGTAAAGTCTTAAACCTTTTATCAGCTGTATTATTACTCTCAATGTTATTGTTATTATTAATGTTGCTGTTGCTGTTGAGCTCCTTGCTACTCTGAATGTTGCCACTATAATTGTTGCCAGTCAGATTTCCAAGGTTGTTTATGTTGCATTTCTGGTACACAACATTCTTGTTAAAAATGGAGTTCCTCAAGGAACTTTTGCTCACATTTTCGACCAACTTCGAATCCAAGTTCAATATATTAAAGTTTATCCCTTGGTCTGATCTAGGCCATGCCTTTTGAAAGATCAAGCTTATTCACACGTTCACTTTTCGTCCTTGTCTGCTCATCCAATTTAGAAGCAGCCATCAACCACTTATGATCCTCAATGACTTTTGACTGCCCTCAAAGGTCATCATCCAATTCCCAGAAGCTGTGCATGTTCATAGTTCAAACCCTTAAGACACATCAACGGTTAGAATCTGATTTGGAGCTATCTAACTTAGTATTTTCTGTCTGGCATTTCTTGTATACGAGTTTGTATTATGTCATATTTTGTGATGATTATTAGATTTTTTTTGTCAAAGATAAAGCTGCCCAAAAAAAGAGAAAATGCATATCAAAATTTGCTCCAGCCTGATCGATGATTAACCGACCTATGATCAGGATGAAATTTTAGTATGTTGTTCCTGAGTCTTGCCTCTTGATATCCAACGGTTAGAATCTGATTTGGAGCTATCTAACTTAGTATTTTCTGTCTAGCATTTCTTCTATACGAGTTTGTATTATATCATATTTTGTGATGATTATTAGATTTTTTTGTTAAAGATAAAGGTGCCCAAAAAAAGAGAAAATGCATATCAAAATTTTCTCTAGCTTGATCGATGATTAACCAACCTCTGATCAGGATGAAATTTTAGTATGTTGTTCCTGAGTCTTGCCACTTGATATCCAACGGTTAGAATCTGATTTAGAGCTATCTAACTTAGTATTTTCTATCTAGCATTTCATGTATGCGAGTTTGTATTATGTCATATTTTGTGATGATTATTAGATTTCTTTTGTCAAAGATAAAGGTGCCCAAAAAAAGAGAAAATGCATATCAAAATTTGCTCTAGCTTGATCGATGATCAACCGACCTCTGATCAGGATGAAATTTTAGTATGTTGTTCCTGAGTCTTGCCTCTTGACATCCAATGGTTAGAATCTGATTTGGAGCTATCTAACTTAGTATTTTCAGTCTAGCATTTCTTGTATCCGAGTTTGCATTATGTCATATTTTATGATGATTATTAGATTTTTTTGTCAAAGAGAAAGCTGCCCAAAAAAAGAGAAAATGCATATCAAAATTTGCTCCAGCTTGATCGCTGATCAATTGACCTCTGATCGAGATGAAATCTTAGTACGTTGTTCCTGAGTCTTGCCTCTTGACATCCAACGGATAAAATCTGATTTGGCGCCATCTAACTTAGTATTTTCTGTCTACCATTTCTTGTATACGAGTTTTTATTATGTCATATTTTGTAATGATTATTAGATTTTTTTTGTCAAAGAGAAAGCTGCCCAAAAAAAGAAAAAATGGATATCAAAATTTGCTCCGGCCTGATCGATTATCAATTGACCTCTGATTGAGATGAAATCTTAGTACGTTGTTCCTGAGTCTTGCCTCTTGACATCCAACGAATAGAATCTGATTTAGAGCAATCTAACTTAGTATTTTATGTCTAGCATTTCTTGTATACGAGTTTTTATTATGTCATATTTTGTGATAATTATTAGATTTTTTCTCAAAGAGAAAGCTGCCCAAAATAAGAGAAAATGCATGTCAAAATTTGCTCCGGCCTGATCGATTATCAATGGACCTCTGATCAAGATGAAATCTTAGTATGTTGTTCCTGAGTCTTGCCTCTTGACATCCAATGGTTAGAATCTGATTTGGAGCTATCTAACTTAGCATTTTCTGTCTAGCATTTCTTGTACACGAGATTGTACTATGTCATATTTTTTGATGATTATTAGATTTTTTTTGTCAAAGGGAAAGCTGCCCAACAAAAGAGAAAATGCATATCAAAATTTTCTTCAGCCAGATCGACGATCAAGGGACCTCTAATCGAGATGAAATCTTAGTACGTTGTTCCTGAGTCTTGCCTCTTGACATCCAACAGTTATGATCTAATTTGGAGCTATCTAACTTAGTATTTTCTGTCTAGCATTTCTTGTATACGAGTTTGTACTATGTCATATTTTGTGATGATTCTTAGATTTTTTTGTCAAAGAGAAAGCTTCCCAAAAAAAACGAAAATGCATATCAAAATTTTCTTCAGCCAGATCGATGATCAATCGACCTCTAATCGAGATGAAATCTTAGTACGTTATTCCTGAGTCTTGCCTCTAGACATCCAACAGTTATAATCTAATTTGGAGCTATCTAACTTAAATTTTCTGTCTTGCATTTCTTGTATACGAGTTTGTATTATGTCATATTTTGTGATGATTATTAGATTTTTTTTGTCAAAGAGAAAGCTGCCCAAAAAAAAAAGAAAATGCATATCAAAATTTGCTCCAGCCTGATCAATGACAAACCGACCTCTAATCAGTATGAAATTTTATTATGTTTTTCCTGAGCCTTGCCTCTTGACATCTAACGGTTAGAATCTGATTTGGAGCTATCTACCTTAGTATTTTCCGTCTAGCCTTTCTTGTATACGAGTTTGTATTATGTCATATTTTATGATGATTTTTAGATTTTTTTGTTAAAGAGAAAGCTGCCCAAAAAAAAGAGGAAATGCGTATCAAAATTTACTCCAGCCTGATCGATGATCAATTGACCTGTGATCGAGATGAAATTTTAATACGTTGTTCTTGAGTCTTGTGTCTTGACATCCAACGGTTATAATCTGATTTGGAGCTATCTAACTTAGTATTTTCTGTTTGGCATTTCTTGTATATGAGTTTATATTATGTCATAGTTTGTGATTATTATTAGATTTTTTTTGACAAAGATAAAGCTGCCCAAAAAAAGAGAAAATGCATATCAAAATTTGCTCCAACCTGATAGATGATCAACTGACCTCTGATCAGGATGAAATTTTAGTATGTTGTTCCTCAGTCTTGCCTCTTGACATCCAACGGTTGGAATCTGATTTGGAGCTATCTAATATAGTATTTTATGTCTAGCATTTATTGTATACGAGTTTGTATTATTTCATATTATATGATGACTATAAGATTTTTTTTGTCAATGAGAAAGCTGCATATCAAAATTTACTTCATCCTGATCGATGATCAATCGACCTCTGATCGAGATGAAATCCTAGTACGTTGTTCCTGAGTCTTGCTTTTTGACATCCAACGGTTATAATCTGACTTGGAGATATGTAACTTAGTATTTTCTGTCTAGAATTTCTTGCATACGAGTTTGTACTATGTCATATTTTGTGATGATTATTATTTTTTTTTGGTCAAAGAGAAAGCTGCCCAAAAAAAGGGAAAATGCATATCAAAATTAGCTCCAACCTGATTTATGATCTATCGATATCTGATTGAGATGAAATCTTGGTACGTTGTTCCTGAGTCTTGCCTCTTGACATCCAACGGTTATAATCTAATTTGGAGATCTCTAACTTAGGATTTTCTGTCTAGTATTGGTCGTATACGAGTGTGTATTATGTCATATTTTGTGATGATTATTAGATTTTTTTGTCAAAAAGAAAGCTGCCCAAAAAAAGAGAAAATGCATATCGAAATGTGCTCTAGCCTGATCGATGGTCATCCGACCTCTGATCAGGATGAAATTTTCGTATGTTGTTCCTGAGTCTTGCCTCTTGACATCCAACGGTTAGAATCTGATTTGGAGCTATCTAACTTAGTATTTTCTGTCTAGGATTTCTTGTATGCGAGTTTGTATTATGTCATATTTTGTGATGATTATTAGATTTCTTTTTTTGTTAAACAAAAAGCTGCCCAAAAAAAGAAAAAACGCCTATCAAAATATGCTTCAGCCTGATCGATGATCAATCGACGTCTGATCGAGATGAAATCTTAGTACGTTGTTCCTGAATCTTGCCTCCTGACATCTAACGGTTATAATCTAATTCGGAGCTCTCTAACTTAGGATTTTCTGTCTAGTATTGCTCGTATACAAGTTTGTATTATGTCACATTTTGTGATGATTATTAGATTTTTTTTGTCAAAGGGAAAGCTGCCCAAAAAAAGAGAAAATGCATATCAAAATTTTCTCTAGCCTTACCAAATATCAACCGACCTCTGATCAGGATGAAATTTTAGCTTGTTGTTCCTGTGTCTTACCTCATGACATCCAAAGGTTAGAATCTGATTTTGAGCTATCTATCTTAACATTTTCTGTCTAGCATTTCTTGTATACGAGTTTGAATTATGTCATATTTTGTGATGATTATTAGATTTTTTTGTTAAAGACAAAGCTGCCGAAAAAAAGAGAAACCGCATATAAAAATTTGCTTCAGCCTGATCGATGATCATTCGACCTCTGATCTAGATGAAATCTTAGTACGTTGTTCCTAAGTCTTGCCTCTTGACATCCAACGGTTACAATCTGATTTGAAGCTATCTAACTTAGTATTTTCTGTCTAGCATTTCTAGTATACGAGTTTGTATTATGTCATATTTTGTGATGATTATTAGATTTTTTTGTCAAAGGGAAAGCTGCCCAAAAAAGAGAAAATGCATATCATAATTTGCTCCAGCCTGATCAATGACCAGCCGACCTCTGATCAAGATGAAATCTTAGTACGTTGTTGCTGAGTCTTGCCTCTTGACATCCAACGGTTAGAATCTGATTTGGAGCTATCTAACTTATTATTTTCTGTCTAGCATTTCTTGTATACGAGTTTGTATTATGTCATATTTTGTGATGATTATTTGATTTTTTGTGAAAGAGAAAGCTGCCCAAAAAAAGAGAAAATGCATATCAAAATTTGTTCCATCCTGGTCGATGATCAACTGACCTCTGATGTTGGATCCCGTTTCCGAAATCCAACTACTTCTACAGATTCCCTCAAAACTCTTCTTGCTCTGATACCATAGATGTTGGATCCCGTTACCGAGACCCAACTACTCATATAGATTCCTCATACTTATACAC
>JANZLC010014502.1:0-11353 GCA_026413385.1 Erythroxylum gracilipes
ATAACTTCTCGGAGGAGAAGAAGGTAAAGCTTGCTGCTGTTGAATTTACAGATTATGCACTAATATGGTGGGATCAGATCATGTTGTTTTGAGTGCCGTTGGCTTCAGAGAGAACATTATTCTCTTGTTCTTGTTACTTTCCAAATTATCTTTCACTTATCAATTGTTTTCTCAATTGTGGCGTGTTGATTGTTTTTTTTCTTGGTTTTATTTTGATCATCGGGATTGCTCAGAACAAGTTTCTGAGAGGTGTCGTAGAAATCAAACCTTGCGTATCCTTTATTTTCTTGTTTGTTCAAGTCCAAATCATCACCTCGACGTCAAATCTTTCCGCGGTGCATGTCACAGTGGACCTGTGAACGCGGCGCATGCCTAGAAATTATGAATGAACTCTTTTGTAGGTTAGCTTTCTGCCCGGATGCGGTAGCAAATGCCCCAAAAACCTGAAATAAATGGCGAATGGAACGCTGAGTACCAAATGACTAAGGTACGCTGAATTAAGAGCCAGAGAATAATTAATCATTTCCCAGTTGCAATCAAATCTGTCAAATTTCAGCTCAGCGATTCCATTATCAATAAAAACAAAAGGGGAGACAATGGATCCCCTTGTTTGAGCCCCCTTGATGGTTTGAAAAAACCTATCATCACCCCATTGATTAATAAGGATATCTGACTAGCCTCGAAGTTGTTCACTATCAATTGGATAAACCGTGGAGGAAAACCCATCTTCCTTAACAAATCCGTCAAGAAGTCCCATGAGACACGATCAAAGGCCTTCATGAGGTCGAATTTAAACATGACATTACTTCCCACCACCTTTTTATCAATATGTTGGAGGACCTCTTGAGCTATCAGTACATTAGCGCTTATATCTCTTCCTTTAATGAAGGTTGATTGCTCCTGCGAGATGATTCTTGGTAACAAATCCCTTAACCTGTCACATAAAATGTGAGCGAAATTTTTGTTAGCAAAATTGCACAGACTGATCCGACGGAAATCTCCAAAATTCCTTGGACTGGGGACCTTGGGTAACAAGACCATTGCTATAGCTGCAATTGCTTTTGGTATTAGGACACCCGCGAAAAAGTCCAAAACTGTCTGATATAAATCTTGACCCACTATAGCCCAATAGGCCATGCTAATTTCTATCTAATAGTTTTTTACACTCTTCATTCTTATTTCTTCATTTCTTAATTAAATATACTTCAAATATAGCTAATTAATTGGTTAAAATTAAATTAATAATAATAAACATATAATTAATTACTTGATTTATTAAAATATAATTAATTAATTATTATTTATTAGTAAATGATTATTTTTATGTTATTATTAATGCCTGTGACAAAATTATTTATTCCATTTTTTAATTAAATATACTTAAAATATATTTAATTATCAGTTAATTCAAATATAAATAATTAATAGGTTTATTATTAAAATATTATTAATTGATTAATTAATTCTTAATTAATCAAACACAACCAATCCATTCTATAAATTCATCATCCCAAGGATTAAGAGCATGCAATATTTCAGACTTCGACTACTCGATTGTCTAATTACTACACACATCATGACTAGTTTTCTTCAGCATGTATAATCAAACTCAAGTTCTAACACTATCAATCAAAGGCAAGCATAGACTCAAAATGGATCTTCCTCACGGAATTCACTCATTTCACTCAAGTGTTTAAGGTTAGTGTTTCGCTCAAGACTCCCTATAGGAAAGTACACTACCATAGGCTTGCAAATATACCAATTCTTCTCCATAGTGATTACATGCAGAAATAAATCAAAAGGACTTTGCTGAGGGTTATAATGGGGCTAAGGTTTAAGGTATGTCAAAAAGGTTTGAGGGCTCATCATAAGAACTCATAGAATACTAAGTATGCAAAGGGACACAAAATGATTTCTGAGACATGCAGATGGATATAACTAACTATTCCCCACTTTTTGTTGCTACTATATGTTATTCTTTTCCTTTTTCTTTTTTTTTCTTTTTTTGATTTTTTCACAAAAATCAAGAAACACAAACAAACATTAGCACCTATATGTAATGTGCTGTAAAAGTAGAGGTACAAAGAAAGTTGCTCAAAGTGTCTCAGAAAGAAAAAATATTTTAGTCAAGAATCCCAAAGTAATGCAACTTAACACTTTATCAAACTTGTGATAGGGTAGGCTAATGGGGTTTAAGGTTTAAAATGAGGTGTTTTCTAAAAACAAAAGGCTCAATAGCTCAAAGGGTTTGAAAGGGATAATAACATAGGTTGTTCTTTAAGTCAAGGGCTAAAAGAGCGAGGGTCTTAATCATTTCTATTTAGCATGCATCTGGTAGATTCAAATTGGTTCAGGGCAAGTTCTGCGGGTACTACCTAGGGGAGTATCACACAATCAAAGAAATAATATGACTATGGAATAGAGTCATATAGGCTCAACTTCTCACTTAGTCTCAAATGAAAATCTATCATATTTCTACACATCACCTAATCACTAAAATATCAATTTCTGAGTAAGCCTACGTAACTAACTACTTCAGCCAATCCATATGGTTCACCTTCTATCCAAGTGGCCTAATTCAATCTTTAAGCATGTGACTCAATCCTATTCCGAATACTATAATATAATTTCAAGGCAACAACTCCTATCTTGAAGATTCAAATGCAGGGAAAATGATAAACTTAGAAACACAAACATCGCTACCTCCCTACACTTAAAAGACACGTTGTCCTCAATTTGTGATAAGATAACTACAAAAAAAGAACACAATTACTAAAGCTAAAAATCACAACACAAAACAAGTACAAATTCATAGTCACAAAAGAATTAGAAACAAACGAATAAATAAACAAATACAGAAAACAAAAACAACAAAAGAGGGAGTTTAGAAAGTTTAAGGAGAGGGTGGAGGTGATGGGGTTGGAGATGGCACGTGGAGTTCAGATGGCACGTGGAGTCCTTACATCTCTCAAGTCTTGGGGATTTTCTTTTCAAGGTATCACTGTTGGCGGGTTATCAGTTGCATTTGTTCAGTCATTTGGTCGAGTTACTGCTATGTCTTTCTGTTGTTGTTAGCCAGGAGTGTGTATACTCTCTCCCAACCTGTTTGCCCCTCTAATTCCTCACTTGATTCAAATGAGTCCACAGAAACTCCAGAACTTGAAGCTCCACCTGAAAACTTGTTCTTGGTTGCAGTGCGTGTCTGAGGATCTCGGAGCTCCATGTTGTGATGTGATAGTATCTCCGCATGTCTTAAGTACGGTGCATCAAAATACTTATAAGGAACAAAGGTTAGTCCAGCAAGATCAATATGAAAATGCTAGGGCCAAAGCAGTGGCTAAATAACCCATTCCTAGTGATGTTCCCTTCTTTGCCACAGATTGGGTCAAATATTGACAAAAATAAGAGAACATGTTAGGTTTAATCTTTTCGTCTATGCACCATAATAACAACAATTCCCTGTGCAACATTTGTTGCTTTGAGTTTTAGCAAACATAGCATAACACATGAATTTGTGCAATAGTAACCGTTCAGGACTAAGAATGTGAGCGTTGGATGCATTGTGAGCATTGAAATCAGGCAAGTCAGTTAAATACTTCCAATAAATTGTATATGAGAAGTCTTCATAGGAATCTTCTACCTGTGGCTTAAAAAACTCAAAAAGTTGGCGTAACAACTTCTCATCCAAGATACGAGGCTGACCTTGTAATCTAAACTAAAATTTATCAAGTTTACTCGACTCAAACCTCAATGAAGTCAAAAACTCAAGTGTTAGTTCATGAAAAATGGGGTAATCTATATGCACAAATCGTCCC
Organism: Erythroxylum gracilipes; assembly: GCA_026413385.1. Lineage (NCBI taxonomy): Eukaryota > Viridiplantae > Streptophyta > Magnoliopsida > Malpighiales > Erythroxylaceae > Erythroxylum > Erythroxylum gracilipes. The sequence goes on from JANZLC010014502.1 coordinate 3,816, forward strand.
CAACCACCTTTATTACACAATTTCATCAATTTATCCTTCAACCCTATTTCTTCTAACACATCAAAATTGAAATATCATGGTGCAAGAATGGATCTAGTTTTTTGAAGAGCATGCCTGTCACCTTCTTCTTTGGAGTAAATGAGAAAAGGAGCATCATAGTCGACTGCAATGTCTACAGCAATTTGGCCTCCCACCTTAGCTTCAATAATTTCGACAACTTTCTTCGTTCTTGGAGGCATAATGGTGTAAACTTGCAAAAATTACCAAAAGAAACATAATAAGTTTGAGGAAAGAACACATACAGCCCTTAGAGATAAAAACCTGCGAAAATGGAGGGAAGGAGGGAAAAACAAAAACAAAAACAACACAAATCTGCACAAAACTGGAGATTTTGATAAAAAATCAAAGCAAACTTACAAGATTTGGTGGAAACTTCGAAGAAAATCAGCAAAATCTCTTGAAGAAAGGTTGTACAAGCCGAAACTGGAGAGAGTGGTGTGTAGAGAAGAGAGAAGATGTATTTTGCTATGTGTTTGATATACACGATTGTGACTAATATATAGTTAATAATAATAATTAATAATTACATAATTAACAATTAAGTAATAATAAGAATTAATAAAAACATGTAATAATTAATAATTAATAAAAACAAAAATAAAAATACTAAATAACGAAGAATATCATAATTAATAATCAAATAATAATTAATCAATAATAATTATTAAATGATTCCCTTTGCCATATAATAAGCCACACCCGTGAGCAAAGATTTAATAATTAAATAATAATATTTTATAATTGATAATAACGTGCATAATAATCAATTAATAATTAATTAATAATATTTAATAAATAATAATAACATGCACGATTGTGACTAATATATAGTTAATAATAATTATTATTATTACATAACTAACAATTAATTAATAATAAGAATTAATAAAAACATGTAAAAATTTATAATTAATAATAAAAAAAATAAAAATAATTAACAATATTTAATAAGTATATTTAATTAAGAGCGACTATGAGATTTAACTTTATTAGGCCCATTAACATTAAGGCATTATTAAAAAAAGCTCCTGTGACACCTATATATATATATTATGAGAGTGTCACATGTGTGAATTATACTTAATTAATAAGTAAGCTGAAGATTTTAATTATAATTAATAAAAAAATTTAATCAATTAATAATATTTAAGTTAATTAGATTGAAATTAATTAATTAATTATATTTATTTGATTAAGCAATCACTTATCGTTTCGTTAATTAATTAATTATATTTTAATCAATTAATTATATTTTTATATATGTTAAATATATTATAATTAATTAATCAATTAAGTATGTTATAATTAATCAACTAATTAATAATATTTTAATTAGTTATTTATTTATCTAATAAAAAATGTTATAAAATTATATAGGTGTTAATTACCTGGTAATAAGAAAAACAAAATAACATGTACGGTTGTGACTTAACAAGTCATAACCGTGCATAAGAGTCACGCCTGTAACTATTATTAAGTCACAAGTGTGACTACTTAAGCTTTATATATACCGAAGAGCTACATATATACTGAATATTAGTATATAATAATTAATAATAATTATATATAATAATTAATAATAATTAACAATTAATAATGCAGGTCAGGACTAAGAGTGAGGATTTTGTAGTTCAAATTTCAAGTCAATTGGAGGTCCGAAGAATAAATTATTTCCGAAAATGTAAAGGGTGTCAGAAAGCTGTCAAACAACAGTGTCACTCAAGCAAGATCGTGCAACACTTTACAATCCATCTCTGACACGATCATGCTTATGCACGATCGTACAACTCCCTAATTTTTTCTCTCGGTCACGTTCGTGCTTGTGCACAATCGTGCACTCCTTTCTTCAAGCATCATTCCAGCTTTTCTTTCAAAACAGATTTTTGGGTCAATCTTACATGGCCATTTTGACAAAGAAAATGAAGTATTTAGGCAATACATCCTTCTAAACAAATGTTCACATATGTTTTAAGTTTCCAATGACACCAATTTCATGCAGTTTGGTTTAGTATTATGCAAATTATACACAAAATACTATAGATTGTTCCCAATAGTCGCAAGCGTGACTACTTAAGCTATATATATGCTGAAGAGCTATATATATATTGAATATTAGTATATAACAATTAAAAATAATTAACAATTAATAATGCAGGTCATGACTAACATATATACTAAATATTAACATATACTATTTAATCAGTTAGTTATATTTTAAGACATCAATTAATTAATTAATTATTAATTATTATTAATTATAACTGAATAAACTTAACAGTTAATGATTAATAATTAATTTATACATAAATTATATTTTAATAAATTAATTAATTTATTATATTTTAATTTTTATTAATTATATCAAAATTAATTAATTAACTATACTTTAAGTATATTTAATTAAGAAATGAAAAAATATATCTTTGTCACAGCGACAATTAATTCACGCCTGTGAATCTAAATTAAATTAACTTAATAATAATAAGTAATCAATCATTCACCACCTTTGATCACATTATCTTTCATAGAATCACTTTTATGTTTATAACATCTTGAAAAATTTCAGTTCTGAACATTCGGTGAATAACAATCCATTCATAATGAATTCAGATGACAATGAAATATGGTGGAGAGGAAGGGCAATGCGTGAGGAGTGTTTGGTTCAAATTTCTAGTCAATCTGAGGTCCGAAGAAGAAGTTATGCCCAAAAGAGTGAAGGTTGTCAAAAGCTGTGAAACAACAGTGTCCCTTATCTGTCACGATCGTGCAACACTTGACAATCCTTATCTGTCACGATCGTGCAACACTTGACAATCCTTATCTGTCACGATCATGCTTATGCACGATCGTATAACTCCCTAATTTTTCCTTTCGGTCACGATCGTGCTTGTGCACGATCGTGCACTCATTTATTCAAGCATCATTCCAGCTTTTCTTTTAAAACAAATTTTTGGGTCAATCTTACATGGCCATTTTGCCAAAGAAAATGAAGTATTGATGTAATACACCCTTCTAAACAAATGTTCACATATGTTTTAAGTTTCTAATGACGCCAATTTCATGCAGTTTGGTACAGTATTCTACAAATTATACAAAAAATACTACAAACTGTTCCCAAAAGTCGCAAGCGCGACTACTTAAGCTATATATATGCTAAAGAGCTACATATATATATTGAGTAATATTTTATAATAATTAATAATAATTAACAATTAATAATGTAGGTTATGACTAACATATATACTAAATATTAAGATATACTATTTAATTAGTTAGTTATATTTTAATACATTTATAAATGAATTATATATTAATTACAACTGAATAAACTTAACAGTTAATGATTAATAATTAATTTATACATAAATTATATTTTAATAAATCAATTAATTTATTATATTTTGTTTTTTATTAATTATATCAAAAGTAATTAATTAACTATACTTTAAGTATATTTAATTAAGAATTGAAAAGATATATCTGTGTCACAGCGACAATTAATTCACGCCTGTGAATCTAAATTTAATTAACTTAATAATAATAAGTAACCAATCTTTCACCGCCTTTGATCACATTATCTTTCATAGAATCACTTTTATTCTTATAACATCTCTAAAAATTTCAGTTCTGAACATTCGGTGAATAACAATCCATTCTTAATGAATTCAGATGACAATGAAATTTGGTGGAGAGGAAGGACAATGCGTGAGGAGTGTTTGGTTCAAATTTCGAGTCAATCTGAGGTCCGAAGAAGAAGTTATGCCCAAAAGAGTGAAGGTTGTCGAAAGCTGTCAAACAATAGTGTCCCTCTTCTGTCACGATCGTGCAACACTTGACAATCCTTATCTGTCACGATCATGCTTATGCACAATCGTACAACTCCCTAATTTTTCCTTTTGGTCATGATCGTGCTTGTGCACAATCGTGCACTCATTTATTCAAGCATCATTCCAGCTTTTCTTTCAAAACAAATTTTTGGGTCAATCTTACATGGCCATTTTGCCCAAAAAAATGAAGTATTGAGGCAATACACCCTTCTAAACAAATGTTCACATATGTTTTAAGTTTCTAATGACACCAATTTCATGCAGTTTGGTACAGTATTATGCAAATTATACACAAAATACTATAGATTGTTCCCAATAGTCGCAAGCGTGACTACTTAAGCTATATATATGCTGAAGAGCTATATATATATTGAATATTAGTATATAACAATTAAAAATAATTAACAATTAATAATGCAGGTCATGACTAACATATATACTAAATATTAACATATACTATTTAATCAGTTAGTTATATTTTAAGACATCAATTAATTAATTAATTATTAATTATTATTAATTATAACTGAATAAACTTAACAGTTAATGATTAATAATTAATTTATACATAAATTATATTTTAATAAATTAATTAATTTATTATATTTTAATTTTTATTAATTATATCAAAATTAATTAATTAACTATACTTTAAGTATATTTAATTAAAAAATGAAAAAATATATCTTTGTCACAGTAACACATAATTCATGCCTGTGAATCTATATTTAATTAACTTAAGAATAATAAGTAATCAATCATTCACCGTCTTTGATCACATTATCTTTCATATAATCACATTTATTCTTATAACATCTCCAAATTTTTGATCTGAACATTCGGTAAACAACAATCTATTCTTAATAAATTCACATGATAATGAAATTTGGTGGAGAGGAAGGACAATGCGTGAGGAGTGTGTGGTTCAAATTTCTAGTCAATCCGAGGTCCGAAGAAGAAGTTATGCCCAAAAGAGTGAAGGTTATCGAAAGCTGTCAAACAACAATGTCCCTCTTCTATCACGATCGTGCAACACTTGACAATCCTTATCTGTCACGATCATGCTTATGCACGATCGTACAACTCCCTAATTTTTCCTTTCGGTCACGATCGTGCTTGTGCACAATCGTGCACTCCTTTATTTAAGCATCATTCCGGCTTTTCTTTTAAAACAAATTTTTGGGTCAATCTTACATGGCCATTTTGCTAAAGAAAATGAAGTATTGAGGCAATACACCTTTCTAAAAAAATGTTCACATATGTTTTAAGTTTCTAATGACACCAATTTCATGCAGTTTGGCTTAGTATTCTGCAAATTATACAAAAAATTCTACAGACTGTTCCCAATAGTCACAAGCGTGACTACTTAAGTTATATATATGCTGAAGAGCTATATATATATATTGAATATTAGTATATAATAATTAATAATAATTAACAATTAATAATGCAGGTTATGACTAACATATATACTAAATATTAAGATATACTATTTAATCAATTAGTTATATTTTAATACATCAATTAATGAATTATATATTAATTATAGCTGAATAAACTTAATAGTTAGTGATTAATAATTAATTCATACATAAATTATAATTTAATAAATCAAGTAATTTGTTATATTTTATTTTTATTAATTATATCAAAATTAATTAATTAACTATACTTTAAGTATATTTAATTAAGAAATGAAAAAATAAATCTTTGTCACAGCGACACTTAATTCACGCTTGTGAATCTATGTTTAATTAACTTAATAATAATAAGTAATCAATCATTCACCGTCTTTTATCACGTTATCTTTTAAGAATCACTTTTATTCTTATAACATCTCTAAAAATTTCAGTTCTGAACGTTCGGTGAATAACAATTCAGATGACAATGAAATTTTGTGGATAGGAAGGGCAATACGTGAGGAGTGTGTGGTTCAAATTTCTAGTCAATCCGTGGTCCGAAGAAGAAGTTATGTCTAAAAGAGTGAAGGTTGTCGAAAGTTGTCAGACAATATTGTCCCTCTTCTGTCACGATCGTGTAACACTTGACAATCTCTCTCTATCACGATCATGTGCAACTCCCCATTGTTCCTCTCGGTCATGATCATGCACTCCTTTATTCAAGCATCATTCCAGCTTTTCTTTCAAAACATATTTTTGGGTCAGTCTTACATGGCCATTTTGACAAAGAAAACGAAGTATTTAGGCAATACATCCTTCTAAACAAATGTTCCCATATGTCTTAAGTTTCTAATGATACCAATTTCTTGCAGTTTGGTTCAATATTTTGGAAATTTTACTAAAAATACTGCAGACTATTCCTAATAGTCATAGGCATTGCTACTTAAGCTATAAATATACTGAAGAGCTATATATATACTGAATATTAGTATATATTAATTAATAATAATTAAAAATTAATAATGCAGGTCTTGGCTAACATATATACTAAATATTAACATGTACTACTTAATCAATTAATTATATTTTAATACATCAATTAATTGATTATATATTAATTATTATTAATTATAACTGAATAAATATAACAGTTAATGATTAATAATTAATTTATAAATAAATTATATTTCAATAAATCAGTGAATTTATTATATTTTAATTATTATTAATTATATAAAAATAATTCATTATATGTTAATTAATTAATTATATTTTTATATGTGTTAAACATATTATAATTAATTAATCAAATAAATATGTTATAATTAAATAACTAATTAATAATAATTTATATATTTATTTATTTAATAAAAATGTTATAACATTATATAGGTGTTAATTACCTGCTAACAAGAAAAACAAAATAACATGCATGGTAGTCACAATTGTGACTACTTAACATTTGAAGAGCTACATACATACTTAATATTAGTACATAATAATTAATAATAATTAACAATTAATAATGCAGGGTTATGACTAAAATATATACTAAATATCAATATGTACTACTTAATCAATTAATTATATTTTAATACATCAATCAATTAATTAATTATTAATAATTATTAATTATAACTGAATAAACTTAACTGCTAATGATTAATAAATAATTTAAAAATAAATTATATTTTAATAAACCAATTAATTTATTATATTGTAATTATTATTAATTATATCAAAATTATTTAATTAACTATACTTTAAGTATATTTAATTAAGAAATGAAACAATATATCTTTGTAATAGTGACATTAATTCACGCCTGTGAATCTATATTTAATTAACTTAACAATAATAAGTAATCAATCATTCACCATCTTGGATCACATTATCTTTCATAGAATCACTTTTATTCTTAAAACATCTCAAAAATTTCATACATGAACATTTGGTCAAAGACAATCCATTCTTAATGAATTCAGATGACAATGAAATTTGGTGGAGAGGAAAATGTGTGAGGAGTTTATGGTTCAAATTTTAAGTCAATCAGAGGTTCGAAGAAGAAGTATGTCTAAGAGAGTGAAGGGTGCCCAAAGATGTCAAACAACAGTGTCCCTCTTCTGTCACGACTCACGATCGTGCACCACTGAACAATTCCTTTCTGTCAATACCATGCACTCCTTTATTCAAGCATCATTCCAGCTTTTCTTTCAAAACATATTTTTGGGTCAGTCTTACATGGCCATTT
>JANZLC010014522.1:0-11351 GCA_026413385.1 Erythroxylum gracilipes
CTTGTTATTTGACAGAAATTGTCAATACACTTAATAAAATTCAGTAAGAAATCTCTCAGATTCTGAGAGTTCTTTCAGATCCTTCACCTTAAGGAATTGCTTACCTTCTTGTTTGACAAGTCTGAGTCTTTGCATTAGCTGGAACATCTTATACTCCTACACCTCATGCCGCCAACATCTACTAATTATTGCCATAAAACCTTCCAGTCGAGTAATGCCATTAAAAAATTTGAAGGGAGTGCCACCTGTGGCCATTCCTTGCAAGTTCTATATAAGAAAAAAGGAATGATCTGACATTATATTATCGCCAAAATTTACAAATGCCTTTGGAAAGTACCTGAGCCATGAAGGATTCACCAATGATCTATCCATCTTTTTTAGATCAATATGGGTCCTTGCTGGTTGTTGGTCCAGGTAAACAAGCGACTTGTTCCCCTCAAATTAAGCAGATTAACCTGTTGAAGAAGCTGTGTAAGTTCTCTGCCAGTCCCTATTGTGAAGCCAGCTCCACCTTTGATCTCACAAGTATTCAGCGAGCAATTAAAATCTCCAATGACTAACCACAGATTCTGCATGCCAGATTGTATAATCTGAAGATCCATCCATACCTTCACTTGTTGAAAAGCAAAATTTTAGGCATAAACTAGGTGGACTTCAAAAGGATGCGACTGTCCCTTCAACCGACAATGAAGATGCATGTGTTGATCACTAGTACTACATGGTGTAACCTCAATGAGTCCAAGAATTAAATAAACATGTAACACGACCATTATAGTGGTGGGAATGATTGGTGAGTGTTTTCCATTGAGTGCCCAAAAAAGGTAAATCCCGATTGTACAAAAATTGCCTTTATTTTTATCTCAAGTAGACCAACTAAAAATGATCTCTTTTCTGCTACTAAATCCTTTACCGTTAGCTTTTTCAGAGGGTCATTTAACCCCCTTGTGTTCCACACAAGTATTGTCATCCAAGGGGAAACCCCTTTGGACTTATCTTTCCGCCTAGCTGATCTTCTCCTCTATTTGGTATGAGTTGCTTGAAAAGTTTCTGCTCCAATAACCTGGTTTGGATTGTCAGGTTGTTACACATCCACGTTGTCATCCTCCTCTGGTATCTTGGATTGATCCTCTATAGCCTTTGCAGACGGAACCTCAACCACCAGATCCTGATTACCAACAACCAAGGTAGGATCTTTGGGAGACAAACCATCTGGAGTATCATCCATGGTAATAATATTATCCGACAACTTAGTAGTATACTCCCTAACATCTACATGCATAGAATTCGATTCCTCTAGAGTATCTGTAAGAGTACGAGTAATCTCTTGCCACTGTGATCATCCTCCCCCTCATCTACAATCTGAGACTGCGACCCTTGTGCCTCTTGTTCCTTGTGGTGCCCCTCCTCAGAATCCCTAGATGAATTATGTTCAACTATTAGAATTCAATTCAATTATACTATAAGACTGATACTAAACAAGTGGTTCTTCTTCTGATTGCTAAGATGCCCATAAATTGGTAATGGATATACACAATTAGTTGCATAGTACCTAGAATGTACTATGATTGTATTTTCATAATGTACTCGTTCTTTTTGGTTATGTTACTTTTCCTATTATTTGCTTTAGAAAAGAATTTTTATTTGTCAAAGTAAAAGCACATACTATCTTATAGATTGCATTTCGGATGATCTCTAGTATTCAGCCTATAGATCAGCTGCCCTTGGGGATCTCTAAGATTTGTTTCATATTATGATTCGATAGGTTTAGGTACTTATTCTTGTTAGCTGCTTTTTCTAAATGGAAGACATTTATGAAATGATGCATGTTGATAGTCATAGTAGGATCCCCTTTTCTATGAATGTTCTCATTTATTAAGCATATTACTCAAACATTGGAAATTTAGGTTTCCGTGTACACTGTAAAAGGAGTCATTATGATATATTTTTGGTGTTTGTTTTGCTAATAAAGGTGGGATTAGCACTTCTTTTCTTATTCTAAATGAGTGCGGCTAGGTTGATCACATTATTAGGCAACCTCATTTTCCCTGTTTAATTTCTTTTGTTGGGTTTCTGATTTCACCTCTATTGTGTTCTTTTAAAGGCTTTGTTAATTAACTTGAAATTTGTTCCTTAGGGATTGGGAGATATCCCCAAGTCTAAGGTAAATTTGACATCAGCTACAAAATTTGTGGAAGGGGGAATCCAAATGGGTTGTTATGATGCTTGTAGCATACACCTTGAAGCCTTTTGCAGCAATGATACTTCAACTGTGTGTATAATGAGTTTTAATCTTTTATTGGAATAATTACCTATTACTAAGTTTCATATTTTCTTTTTCCATAATTATCTTAATGTTTCTTTTACAGTTGACTAATTGCAAGCACAAATTCCACCTTCAGTGCATCCTTGAATGGTATTTTTGATTATCATAAGTTTTGATATCTTTCAATATTAGTTCAGTAATAATGAGGTGATTGGTTTAAATAGTTATTGGACATCAAAATTGTCAATTGACATATCATGTGGGTAAATGGCCAATTTGATTATCCATAATATTTGTTTGAGGGTGCCACCTACCATGTCCACCTATTAAGTACTCCAATATTCATCTATAGTAGAGATGAATAGTGGTAGGAGAGAACAATAGGATCTATGTTCTCACTTTTTTACAATTTGTAGGTGTCAAAGAAGTTCCCAGTGTCCCACGTGCTGGAAAACTATCAACTTAAAGATCTAATGAGGTAAAAATGTATATTCTTAACTAAATATGTTATGTTTTTACTTCTAAATGCAAATGACTTATCTATTTTTATATTCTAAAGCTAGGAATTGCCTGAAGTTATTGCACATGAGAGATGTTTTAGGTTTAATCATTCTAAGAAAACCACCATATTTCATTATCAAACCCTTAGAGATTTCAAATTACATAATTTTTTATTTTTTTTTGTTGATATGAAGCTATTCTTTATTTTCTTATTTATATTCACTCTTGCTATTATTTAACATATTAGTTTAAAGCTTAACTTTGGTAAATTCCACCTTTGTTTTGGACCTAGTTGATATTAGCTGTTAGCAATGCTGAACTAAAAGAGTTTATGATTCAACACCTAATTGCAGGAGAATACCATATTGCAAAAAGGCCAGGCTAGAGGATTAGGTCATTTCATAATTCTTGTTATTCTCAAGTCATCATAATGTGCCTCCTATTGGTCCAATCTCATCTTCTCCTACTCAGGGAGGAGATGGTGAACCTACCTCTTTAATCACAATAGTCAACCCATCTCTTCAAGTCAATGATGGGCAAGAATCTTCACAGCTTATTACTCCATAATACTATAATGCCATATCTTATATTTCATTTTAGTTTCTAGACCTAGTGGTGATGGCAGTTATTGAACTAAGGGAGGTTCCAATTGAAGTTTTGGTGATAACAATACATAATTGCTACTAATGTGTTTAATATTTTGATGAAAAGCAATATTAGAACAAAATGAAGGCATAAACTTAAAAAGATAGTGTATGAAGATGATAAAAAAGTTAAATTTTGTAACTGATGAAATGAAGATCAAAACAAGAAAAAAAAGATCTAAGCTCATCAAGTTCATTTCACATTTTTATGATTATTTGTAAAATCATTTTGTTAATTTGATGATCTAAACGGCGCACTATGCAAAATCATTAATCTTACTTCATTGCATAAATCTTTACACTCATTAAGAGGCTTTGAAGCTTTTGATTTTAATATAAAAGTCTCTTGATCTTTCAAATAATCTTTGGGGGAATATTTTGAGAAGTGTTTTAATCATATTTAAATTTAAAAATTGGTTTTAAGCATTTGAAATTTCTAAAATTATGTTTTTGGGGTGATTAGTTGAACTATAAGGGTTAGTAGTTGACCAATATAGCTTAAAGTTGTTAAATTTGATGTATCTAGAGTTTATAGCAATATTGGTTGATGTATTAATCAACCAATATGCCATATTGGTCAACCAATGTGTGTATTGGTTGACCAGGGTTTTAATGGCTAGTGAATTTGGTGAGGTAAATGCATACTGGTTGACCAGTGCATCAGATATAGTCATTATAACAACTAGTTCTTAGCTCCAATGGCTTTTTTAGGTCCCAAAACATTATAACTAGGTATTTTTCTCATTAGTTTTAGCTTCAAAAAGGATTTAAATGTTCTATATACACATTTCAAAAAGTTTTTCAATCATTTAAGCATCATTTTGTCATATTTGTGTGAGTGATCCATTTTGCATTTATCAAGTAAATAAGTGAGATATTTTTTTGTTGTAATACTTTGGTTGTTTATTGAATATTGTACTTGGGGATGATCTAAGTAGGATTGAGGTTCCTATTTACATTGGAAGAATATTGTAAGAAGTCCTCTTTACCAAGAAAGATTATACAAACGTTATTTTTTCTTTAGAAAGAAGAATTATAGTGGAATTCCAAGAAGAGTCTTGGGAGGTTGTTTATCAAACCACTATAAATTAGTTTACATTTTGACTTTCCTATCTTTTCTAAATTATTGTTCAATTGGTTGATTAATTTATATTAAGTAATTTTCTCATTCTTATTTATATCTATCGTTATTAATTAAGCACATAGGTTAGTAAATTTATTAAATTTTATGAACATATTTAGAAATTTTATTAAATTTTATAAATGCCTAATTCTACCCCTTCTTGGGTGCCATTAGGAATTAATACTAACGATATGATTGATATTGTAGATAATACATAAACTTATTATAGGGCAAGTTTTAGTTCAAATTAAAGCTAATTCTACCATTATTGTACTTAACATCTAATTGAGAAGGTAATTTTCTCATGACAGCACTACAAAGTTGATCTTAGTGATGTTATCAGTTGAGGGTTAATTGGTTGAGTTAAATCTAGAGACAAACATTCACATATTAATTTGATTAGGAACAAAGGATCATCTGTTAATGTTATATTGATTTTTTGGTACAATTTGATGATAACTATATAAATAATGCTCGACATTTTGAATTAATAATGTTTCTCTACGAATTAATTTGATATTAACAACTAAATAATCCACATTAAAGTATATGTGGATACATTATATAAAAAAAAGTTGCAAATTGCTCAATATTATAGATTATGTAAAAAGCTACAAAAGTTGTTTTAACAATATTTTCACACGCTCATTGTTAAAAGACTTTACTTACAATATTACAAAAGCAAATTTAAAGGTTTTACTTATGAAACTAGAAAAAAAAAAAACAAACCTTATATCACTACAAATGCATAAAATGTTGTTAAAAAGTATTGGTTGTATTTTTTCCATTGCCTATCATATGGCACCAAATTTTTTCTAGCTAATATTAACTTATACTTGATATTTGGCTATGTATTTATGATATTTTAGGTACAAAACAAATTTCTAGCTACTAATATTTTCCTACATTTCTTGAAATGTCACCTTTAATTTTTTGATATGGGGAATTGATGATATTTCATGTGACAAAATGTAAACGTCATAGATAATTATGCACAATGTGTTTTGAAAAATTGGCTATGTTTTTATTTGTTGCATATAGTCTAGTTTATTATAGTGTAAAAGGATTTGAATTCTAGATACCACTGTCTTCTTTAATCGTTTCTTAGTTTAGTCTTTGTTCTAGTTAATTAATATGTTGATTTATAGCAGTTTATTATTTTAGTTTTGAATTTGATTAATCATAATCATATGATTTATTAGACTAGATAATATAAAGACAATAAGTGCTAGTATTTTTAGTTCTCATAAGATCGATCCATATTCGCTAGTGCTAGCTATAGTTATACTGTGCACTTGTTGTTAAAACTAAAGCACATTATTAAGTTTTTGGTATCATTGCTAGAGACTATAATATTAGGAAAATCTTATTTTTATTAATGTAATCATTTTTTAAGGTAGTATTTATTTCTTTTTTATATTTATTTATTTATCTTTATAACTCTCTTTCTTGATCTTGTGTTTATCGCTTATTTGTAAGATTGGGTATTTATTGTTATAAACACCAAACACAATGGAAGGATGGAAAGGATAGTATTCTCATTGGAATTATGATATGTCATCACTTATAGCAGCTTTGGAAGCTTAGAACGAGAGCTACGACAATACGTATTCAAAAGCTTAATCAATATCTATGACATGACGTGACATTTGTATGGGTAATCACTATAGTCATGAATAGGGATAACAGTTTTGGCCCGGGCCTTGACCGAGCCTTGGACCAGGCGGGGATGTCCCAGGCTTTAACCCAAAAGAATAGGAGTCGAGCTAAGCTCCAGACCGGGCCCGAACCTAAAGGAATAGGGACCATCCAATACAAGACTATACCTGGGAGCATCCAACTTGCTTAAAGAATTAGCTTTAAGATATCCCATACGAGAATACTTATAATCCTAAATTGATCAGCTATTAGGGCTTTGCATAGAACAATCACATTTTATCTAGATATTTATAAAAATAGTAGCAAAAGGAGTATCAACATCTTAAAGATTCCTTTATGAAATTCATTGCTTCAACCGAGGCTTCCCTCTATAGAACTAAATGGCTAGGTGTTTTATCTGGGTACAACAAACTAGATTTGAGCGAACATTTGAATATCATAAAATTATAGAGTAAAGAGAAGCTAATGGTTAATGAACAAGAAGAAAAGGAAGATAAGAAAGAGGAAGACAAAGAGGAGGACCCCAAGAAAGAAGATATTTAGGAATTTTTGATAGTCATCTTAAGTACAGTGGGCCCTACTTCCCACAAAACCAATTTTCAAAGTCAATTGAAGATCTTGAGGGTTTTATTATTCCTTGTTATATTCGTAGTTTGTTACTAAAAATAACAGTAGTGGATTGTTGTGTCTAATTTCTATTGATTTTTCTTTCCTTCATATCTTGATTTTAGTGGCAAATTCTTGTGTTTTAATCCAAATTTGAAATGAATTGAGTGAAAATGGTGTGAATATTGCATGAATGTTAAATAGATTATGTTGTGAGTGTTGCATGAAAGATTATGCACGAAATAATGAATGTGGACGTGAATTATGTATGTAACATTAATTAATTAAAACATGTAATGGAGTCACATCCGTGACTCCTAAGACACGATGTGACAACGGTAGTCACACCCGTGACTCCTACAATTACTAGTGTGAGATTTTTCTTTAATTTTTTTAATATTAAGTGTCATGTGTAGGGTTGATGGCGTGAAAACCAAAACCAAAACTTGTCTGATAAATATAAAGGATAAATAAAAGAAAAGGGGGTTAGTTGGAACAGAGGCTAGATGAGATAGAACCAAAGTGTGGAGGCTGGAACAAAAAGAACAACAGAGAGCTGAAGTTACTGTGAGCATCTTCTGAGCGAGAGTGAACAATGTCAAAAGGCGAGAGCTAATGCTAGGGAGTTAGCATATTGGCAGGAGACCCACCGATAACTCCCTCACATAAACAAACCATTTTTTTGCTCATCCTATCTTATACCTACTACATTATTTACTCTATTACTCTGTTAGTTATTCAATGACTCATTTCAATTTATTCATTGATTCAGTGGCTCATTTCAGTTTATTCATTTTTTTTATTACTTTAAGACTTATATGTTACTATTAACTATGGGATTGAAGTATTTTAAGATGATTAACAATGTTTATTCTAGGAAGGGCTAATTACTTGTTCTTGAGAATTAATATAGCTAATTTAGTTGATTATACATGATGAAGGGATTGTTTTATTGTCTTATTATTTTCTATAGTTTTTAAGCTTATTGGATTTAATAGTATGGTCAAACTTTACATCATTTTGGTATTAAACAAAGGATTAAGAGAAGAAGTTTAATATAAAACGAGAAACTATAGACGCTTAAGTTATGAATTAGAAATATATTAACTTAAGTGGGCAATTATTAGTTGGGTTTAATAATTAATTTGTCAAGTACGAAAGTTAGATTAGTTTGTTAGTTGAATTAATTTTAAAATTCAACTATTAATTAGTGAAATTAATTCTTAAGAGTTTTCCATACCGATTGATCAAATCGGTTTTACTTCCAGTAGATCAGTTTACCTTTTTAGTCTAATTGCTTTATTTTCTTTAAACCCTTTTTCTCAACAAGTCGGGTTAGAGTGTTTAGGGTTGCATTTTTTTTATTTTTATTTTCATTCAAAGTTATTTTGCGTGGACTAATTTCACCTTTGTGGGAGACAACCTTGGGTAATCAACTATAACTACCTCGTATACTTGCGAGTAGGATAGCTTAGGCATTTTTAAAACTTATTTTGGTACAACAAGTTTATGGCGCCATTGCCGAGGAG
The DNA here is from genome assembly GCA_026413385.1 of Erythroxylum gracilipes. Classification (NCBI taxonomy): domain Eukaryota; kingdom Viridiplantae; phylum Streptophyta; class Magnoliopsida; order Malpighiales; family Erythroxylaceae; genus Erythroxylum; species Erythroxylum gracilipes. The sequence goes on from JANZLC010014522.1 coordinate 8,326, forward strand.
GTGTTTAGTGTTTACACTTAATTTAATTTTGATTGTTTTGTCGATTATTTTATCGATTCATGCATACATTTTTGTCGTGTTATTTCATTGAGTTGTTTTAGTAGTTTTTGTTACTTATTCAGTTTTGTCCTTATTTTGTTTATACAAGGAAGGAGATCTCGGGAAAATGAACTCGTCCCCTTTATTAATAATGTGTATCGGATAAGAAGATCTCAAAGGGACATTAAAGGCAATCTTGAGGATCCCATGAAGATCAAGAGATCAAAGGCATCCAGTAATGAAGGAGTAGGCCAGACTAGTAATTGGCACTGCCACTTCATGCATATGTTTGGAAGAGGTAGCCAGAAACTATGAATTGAAGAACATCCATTACAACATGCTGCTATCTTTATGTAGGGTTCCCAATGAAGACCTTTGAACATCATTCGATAGTTCTATACCACTCTCTAGACATTTCCTTTGGATGGCTTGAATGAAGATCAACTCAGAATGAGATGCTTCCCATACACATTGAAAGGTTGGGTCAATGCATAGTTAATGACCCTTCTGCCGATTCATTGATCACATGGGAGGGGTTGTATAAGAAATTCATAAGAAAATTCTATTCCCATCAAAAGATCTCTGAGTTGTGGTCGAAGATAGCTACTTTCACTCAAATGGAGGGAGAGCCATTCTATGAGGCATGGTAACACTTCAAACGCTTGCTAATACAATGTCCACACCATCATTTTCCACTTCACATACATAACCAATTCTTCTTTGATGGATTAACACAACAGTGTCAGTATATAGTGGACAATGCAATAAGAGGAGCTATGGGAGAGAAGACTGCCGAAGAGATATATGAAATCTTTAAAATGTTCAGGGCCAATTATCAACAAAAGAGCTTGAGGGGGAGAAGACCTAGAGTTCATAAAGTGAACTCGAACCAAGAAATATGCAATGGGCTGAGCTAACAAAGCATGTGAAAATGCTAACCATGAGACTACCCCAAAATGTTCCAAATCAAGAGGTATATGGTATATGTGGAACTTATGGTCATTGAGCTCATTTTTGTTTATATTCTTTTAAATCTTTTGCAAGTGAGGAAGAATAAGCGAACTCACTAATGGTTTTCAACTGAGGGTGCAAAATGATTCATATTCGAACACCTACAACCTTGGTTAGAGAAACCACCCCAATTTTTCGTAAAAGACGAACAATCCACCCATGCAGCCCCAACCATAATATCATAATTTTCAGAGGCAAAATCAATTCCAAGGACAATTCTTAAATCAGAACCTACCAAGAAAGCCTTCTTTAAAGGAGAGTCTAAGCGCATTTATTCAAGTAGCCACTTAGAATTAAGAAATGAACAATAAGAGATTTGACTCCTTAGAAGCTTTTGTAAAGAGGATTGAGACTCAAGTAGGGCAACTCGCTACTCAAATGCAAAACAATCAAAAGGGAAGGTTACCTAGTCAACCTAAATAAGCCCGAGTAGTTACTATTCTAAGAAATGGTAAGGTGATTGATAATCATGTTAAGATTCCTTCTAATTTATTCGGTGCAGGTAATCAAGAGGAGAAGAGTCTCGCCAAGGAAAAAGACAAGCAACATGAGGTAAACAATAGGCACAACTCTTTAAATCACATTCAGAAAAGTGAAAAACTTAGGCATGCAACCAAAGGCAATAGAGGACCAAGACTGCATAAGGAAACTGATCCTTATAGACCACCAATTCCATATCTAAGTTACCTTAAGGATCTAAAACAAGATTATTAGTAGTTTTCTTATTTATATAACATATTTTCTAAGGTTAATATTAATCTACCTTTGTTGGATGCGATCAGGAACCTTCTAGCTTATGTGAAGTTCTTTATAAAACTAAGCATTAAAAAAAAGTAGTTTGAGCCAAAGGAGATGGTGATAGTTTTAGAAGTAGCAAGTGCAATTCTTCAGCAGCAGTCACCCCTCAAATTGAAAGATCCAGGGAGTTTTGTTGTGAGAATATCAATGGGTAATGGTGATGAGGTTAAGGGTATGCTTAACATTGGAGCAAGCACAAACCTTTTGTCTTACTCTATTTATGTGAAATTGGATATAAGATAGTTGAAACCTATAAACATATGATTGAAATTAGTTGATAGGTAAATCGGTTATCCAAAAGGAATAAAAGAAGATATGCTGATAAAGGTAGGAGGAATGATAGTTCCCATAGACTTTGTTGTCTTAAACATGGGGGAAATAAAAGAGCAAGAAAAGGGCCACAACATACTCCAAGGGAGGCCTTTTATGACCACTACTAATACCTTGATTGATGTAAAGAACGAAAAACTAACCAGACTATTCTGGGAGAAACAGTAGAATTTTCAATCTTTAATGTTGAATATATCCCTACTACTAATGTTTATGAGGAATGTTCTCTTATTGATTAAATTAATATTGAAAATTTCGATTTTGCCTTACAGGAAGAAGAAAGGGAATTGGACTTGGTTAAAGAGATTAATAAGTCTTGTCAATTGCCAGACGATGCAACTGAGGGAGAGTTTGACAAATTCTTAAAGATAGATCCCACTGAAGAGAAGATGATAATGGAATCACTCACTTTGAGTGATCCACCTTAAGTATGACTATAGAGGCATCCAGCTATAAGACATTAAAGAAGCACTGAATGGGAGGTCATACAATTTCTGTTTTTATTTTTAATTATTTTTTAATTCCTTTTTAGTGAATCTCAACTTAGTTTGTTTGCTTCGTATTTGTAGATCGAATTTTCAGTCTCTTCTATTTGTTCTCCTCACAGTTGTCTCCACTCTTCGATGCAGTTCGCCATGCTCCATACCACATCAACGCAGCCACCACCCCCACCTTTGTATCGTATATCTATCCTTCTCCTTTTTATTATTTTTATTGCTTGTTAGTTTAATTTCTTTTAGTTTTAATGTTTTTCATTGTTTGCATTATTTTCGTCTTAGATCCCTCTTTTGTTTTCTTATCACATTATGAATAACATGATATTTATGTGGGTGTGTGGGAGAGGGGGG